>VDFB02008099.1:0-122504 GCA_007258455.2 Sequoia sempervirens
TTTCACAATTAAAATCTGGAAGACTTAGATTTCACAATAACAAATACTCCCCCCCCAATACACAATTATAGAAACACTAAATATTATAAACACAAACTTAAGCAATTCAAAACACTACCATTTGAATTTCCTAAATCCAAATCAATCAATATCCCATATTTAAATACATCATCCAAAACACAATTTCAATTTATGAAACAACAACCAAATAGTGCTAAATGTTTTAATTCCAATTTCACAATTATAATTAAACAAATCTCAATTCTTCTAATATATATATATATTTTTAAATGAAATATCTACTGGTGCTTTGCAAGCACTAACAATATAATATTTATTTAATAATCATTTACTTACCTTCTAAAAAAAACAATTTAAATAATTATATTTAAATATATATATATATAAATATATACAATTATATATATATATTATTTAATATACAAAATTATATAACATTACAACCATATCAATTAATGTATACATAATACATAATATACATTTATAATATATATAATAAATATTAAAGAAACTATCGTACAAAAACCGACTGGCCGCGCCAGGCAATCATGAGGGAGACGGCTATTATAGTCGAGCCTCCCCACTGTGGGGGTCGATAGTGCCGACCACGCCAGCACTGCCTATGAAGGCAGTGTTGGGCGCTGCCCTCACTGTTGTCTCCCATGTGGGAGGGATGGCTGTGGGGGTAGCTCCCCCAACCTCACACAATATACATTTTTTTTAATAAAAGCCCTGCGATTAATGAAAATCATGTACGGCGATTTTTCCCAATTTCATTTCAAAATAAAAATTCCTATAGGAAAATTATAGTATCTTATAAAATAGAAAATATTTATATATAATATATATGTATATGTACATATATATATATATTTTGATAGGTAAGCTAAGTATTATATTGATTTCAAAAAGGAGTTTACAAGATTCGATCCCCTGACTGTGGGAAATTAAGAACATGACCCTGTTCTACAACACCACCGATACCTACAGATTACCAAAAAACCAACTGCCATATAGACCATGCAAAATGGATTACATATTGGCAACCCCACCAGAGTCCCACATTCTGGGTTACATATTGCCCGAATTCAAAACCAAGACCAGACACTTAGAACCTAATATAGACTTCATAATATCAACTTATTTTGCTAAAGACAAGACACCATACCACTGAACCAAACAAAGCCATACACCAGAAACCACAACCACCACAGTCAATTACCAGATGTTCTGCTGCACAAAAAACATGAAAGTCACGCTTCCAGGTCAAATCCGTCGAAGGCACCAGACAAAATTCCTTTCTCAAGAATGTGACTCCAGCATTCGCCAACCTTCTATGCTCCATTAGCTCAAACTCGACCACATCCAACAAGAATGGGTAGTAGTTGACCAGTGCATCTGGGTCCTTGAGCAAATGCAAGTCACGAGGATGTGGTATCCCTTTCCCTAGGCGCGCGACAACTAAGGCACGAGATCTACTAGCATATCCTTTCTGAACAATTTCCTCATGAGTAACTTAGCCTCCCCCTTTGAAACACCCACATCGAGAAGGCCTGCCAGAACCCTAGAAGAGATATCCAAGTCGAGTCTATAGCCTTCAGCGTTCTCCATAAAATTTTTCCTAGCAATGCAGGAGATAGCTGCGAGTACCAGGTAGTTAGGGTGTTTAATGAGGCATTGAAGGCGAAGGAAAGAAATCTTCCCTTCGAAGGAAATCTACCTCTTCGAGCCCTTTAGAGCAATCGGTGTCTCCATTCCCCTCATTTCCAATTCTTTACCAGAGACAAGCATAATGTACCTGCTCATTTTCCTACCACACTTTATCGAAAAGACCCAACATTGTGTAGAAATAAGTGAATCTGACTGTGAATAAAACCTGCATGTCCATCCCACACGTATTTCGTCCTTTTGAGACCCATGCAATATATGAACGCCAACTTGTAATTTTTGGCATAGACTAGTTCTAGGACCTTCCTTCGGGCCACTAACACTACTCAAAGACTGATATGGTTTAAAACTGCCATCTCGCACGTAAAAAATATATGTTAATGTTTGAGCAAAGGATTGTTGCATTGAGTTTCCATTTCCCGATGTCCTGGCCACCTCACCCATGAAGGGTGAGGTGGCGCCCACCCATCCGCCCACATCGGTTACTCATTCATTAAGTTTTCCCAAAACACTTCTTTGATTGACATCCCGTCAGCACCTAAGTTGGATAAGAAGTCCGCTTCCTGATTACCTTCCCTGAATATATGAGAGATTTCAAAATTTTTGAACTGACCCAACCGTTTTAATACCAAACCCAAGAATGCATCCAGTTGCCAGTTTTGAAATTTACCTGACTACATGGCATTGATAATTAACAAAGAATCTCCCTCTATGCAAATGTTTTTTATCTTTAACTCCATACACCAAGCTAAGCCTAAAGCTACAGCCTGCAGCTCTTCCCAATTGTTAGTTCCAAACTAGAGCGGGGAAGCAAGTCTGCCAACTGTCTTTCCCAACCAGTTCCTGATGATACATCTAGCCCCTGACTGCCCCGGGTTCCCTCTGGCCACTCCGTCGAAGTTTAGCTTATACCATCCCAACTCTGGAGGGTGCCATTTGACGTTCTTTCTTTCCTGCTCTGCCTCCTTACCACCTATCCCGATTGTAGAGGGAATGATCAATCTTGACCACAAATTTTGCACTTTTGCATCCCAACTGGAGAAGAAAGAGATCGATTTTGTGTTTTGATAAATTCGTGAGTTCATCAGCTCAACCAAGAAAGCTTCCAATTTGTTTAGAAAGGATGATAATGTAAGAGCGCTCTCCTGAAAAATCCTCTGGTTTCTTTCCTTCCAAACCTCCCATAATAGCATTGAAGGACTTGCCCTCCAAAACCCTGCCAATGTCGAACCAATTCCAATTCTTGGCCAACCATCAAACCAGTCTTTCAAGTTCCCTGGAGAGACTGTTGAAAGACAAAGCTTCATGCATAGCCAATCCCAACAATTTTTAGTAAATGGGCAAGTCAGGAAAAGGTGATCATTTAGCTCTTCCACCGCTTTGCAAAGCACACATCTCAAAGGGCCGCTGTAGCCAAATTTTTTTAACCTTTCTAATGTTAGGACTCTGCCTTGAATAGCGGCCGAAGTGAAAATTCCTGCCTTTGGAAGGAAAAATTTATTCCAACACAGATCACTAGAGTAGTCCACTTCCGGTTCCAACTGCTTGGCTAGTAATCCATATCCTTCCTTGGCCTGGTATGAACCAGAAGAAGAACCACACCATCGAAGCACATCATGTCCACCTCTTAAACTGAAAGATCATTGTTTTGTGATTTCCTTGAAAGCCTTAACTTCTATGTCACTTAAACCTAATTCAGAAGGGTCTTTCCAATGCCAAGTCATAATGCCATTTGACTGTTTAATTACCAAATAATCTCTAACATTTTTTCCCCACCGTCATTTTGATATGTCTTTCACATTACTTAATGAAGCTATATCTGCCAACTTGCCATAGCCACCCCAAGAATCTTCCCAAAATAATGCCTGTCCACCATCTCCTAAGTCCCACGAAAGGAAGTCCACAATTATCTTTCCACAGCCACATATGAAATTCCATACCCTAGATCCCTTAGAAAGAGATCGGGAAGAAAATAAACTTAATGGGTTATTCTGTAGATATTTTGCAGTTAAAATTTTAACCCACTTCTAATCCTGCTGCTCGTATATTTTCTAAGCAATCTTTCCACCTAAGGCTTTATTTTGGAGTGTGAGTTTTTTAATGCCTGCCCTAGCTGCTTCTCTAGATATACATACCTTCTCCCAGTGTATTAATGGAAGCTTTTTCTGATCCGAAGTTCCTTGCTAGAAAAATTGTCTTAACTTTTGGCTGCATTTGTCATTTATATTTCCAGGGAGGGGAAGGCATGACATCATATAGATTGGTAGAGCTGCCAAAACTAATTTTATTAAAGTTAACCTGCTAGCCCAGGATAGCCATCTGCCCTTTCATGAAGATAGCCTCTGATTGATCTTAATTAACAAGGGATCCCATAATTTCCCCGAGTTCTGACTCGTAGCTAGGGGAAAACCAAAATATTTACATGGCAATTTCCCTTTCTTAAACTTAAGAACTTGCAAAATCTGTTTTTCCAAAATAGGATTAGTAAAAAAGAAAAATACTCCAGATTTCTCAGAGCTTACCTCTTGACCAGAAGCCTTTGAATAGTTTGTGAGAATTTTTTTAAAGGATCTAGCTTCTAAGACTTCTGCTTTCCCCAAGAGTAAATTGTCATCAGCGAACTGCTGGTGAGTTACAGGTGGCATGTTACTTGTGATTTGTACACCTTTTAGCTTATTATCCATATTTGCCTTGGAAAATGCTCTGCCTAGGGATTCTGCCATTAAAATGAATAGAAAAGGAGATAAGGGATTCCCTTGCCGTAACCCCCTAGAGACTTTGAAAGAAACCGTGCGGGGAACCATTGATCAAGATTGAAAACCTGGGGCAAGCGACCCAACCAAAGATCCTGTTAAGCCAAGGTGTTGAAAATCCAAATGCTTCCAAAACTTTGAATAAGAACCTCCAATTGACTTTATCATAGGCTTTCCTGATGTCCAGCTTGAGGAGCATGGATGGAACTCGAGTAGTTTGAATTGAGTGGATGGCTTCCTGAGCAATGATTACCCCATCAAAAATTGATCGCCTAGGAACAAAGCCTATTTTTTCCTTCAGAGATCAAGTTAGGTAGCAGCACCTTGAGCCTATTTTCTATTTCCTTTGCCAAAATTTTGTAAGTTGTGTTGCATAATGAAATAGGTCTGAAATCTTCAAGCTTGTCTGGATTCTCCTTCTTAGGAATAAGGGCAATGAAGGTATTATTTAGCTCTTTGAGAGCGCAACCTGAAGATCTAGAGTCCTTAACTTCTGCCACCACATCAGAACCCACAATTTCCCAGCAATATTGGAAGAAAACTGCAGGAAAACCATTGGGTCCCAGGGATTTGTCTGGATGTAGTTGAAACAGAGCGTTCCTTATCTCAAGCTCCAAAAAAGGCTTAAACAGAAATTGGTTTTGTTCCTCCGATACCAGTTTGGGAATATGTTGCACAAACTCATGTTGTTCCAGAAGATTAGTGCCCTCCCAGTCATTCAGTAGATTCTGAAAGAAATGAACTATGGCCTCAGTAATGTGACTAGGTTGATCAATCCAATTTCCATCTTCTAGTCTAAGACAAGAGATTTTGTTTCCACCATGTCTAATTTTTGTAGAATTGTGAAAGAATTTAGTGTTTATGTCCCCTTCATTCAACCATAATTCCCGCAATTTTTGTCTCCAGAACACCTCCTCTTTTGTTAGAATATCATTCCAGCTATTCAGAAGATCCTTTTGCTTGAGATATAAATCATTATCCATGCCTCTCTGAATCACATCCTTATTCAAAGTAGAAAGTTCTTCTTCAATGCACTTTTTTTCTTCAAATATATTTTTAAAGCTAGATTTGTTCCATTCTTTCAACCTTTGCTTTGTATGTTTTAGCTTGGAGGACAGTAAAAACATTTTTTTTCCAACGACTTCAATTTCTGACCACCACTGATTGATCAGTGACAAAAAATTTGGATCTTTGAGCCACATCTTTTTGAATTTGAAAGGGCATCTTGAGGACGCCCATCCTTAACAATGTCTACAGATTCCAAAAAATGGTCCGAGCCTGGGCACAACATAATTTTACAATCCAAAGAGAATGAGAGGGAAGCAAGATTTCCTTTGAGGAGAAATTGATCTAGTTTCTCCGTGATAGAACAAAACCCATATCTCCTATTTTTCCAAGTATATGATCCATTCATCAAGGACAAGTCAACAAAATGATTTCTATTCACAAAATCTTCGAAATCTATTGGAGATTGTAGCTTCTTGGACACCCCTCCCCGCTTATCACTAGAGTGAAAAATGGCATTAAAATCCCCATCGATTAAGTAATGATCAGATATCCAATTGTTACAGAATTGCTTGATTTCCTGCCAAACCATTCTTTTTGCTACACATGACATCGGTCCATAAACATTGATCAGAACAAAATGTAATTTAGATACCAGATTCCTAACTGAACAAGCAATCCATATGTTTCCCCACAGCAAGCTTTTCTAGTGTTACCAAGTGAGGGCGCCAGAGAGTAATCAACCCCCCAGAGGCACCATCTGCCTCGGCCACTATCCACTCCCATGAGCCCATTATTTTTCCGAATTCCAAAACCCCTTCTTTGTCTAGCTTTGTTTCTTGGAGCATTCAAAATTCTGCCTGTGAAGCTATAATTTGGTTCTTCACAAGGTGTCTCTTGTTAGGGGCATTTAAGCCCCTAACATTCCAAGTAAATATTTTCATTGTTCTTCAGGAAGGGTGTTCCCCTTCCCTACTTTCAATAAGTCCACAATCTTTTTTTGTCCAATTGCTTCTCCATCAATCTTCGATTTGACCACATTTGGAACTCTACCTCTTCTTTTGTGGTCTCCGCAATCTAGGGAAGGTATGTCATTGTCAAATTGACAAATGCCCAATCCTACTTGTGCAGCCCTAACCAAAGATCCTACATCCATATTCTCATCTAATGCTTCATCCATTAACCCTATATCTTCCATCCAACCTTCCTCATCTATGGAGAAAGGATCACCCAGGTTTTCCTTAGCTTCCTGTGCTAGCTTAGCAATTTCTTTGCTAACCTCAATTAAGGAGTTTAGGTTCTCGTTCTTTAACCTGTTGTCTATGATATTCAAAGCATCACTGACCTTCTCATTCAAGGCTGTATTAATATCCACTGTATGTCCCAAGATTTGTGATTCTTCCTGAGATTTCTTCTTATCATTTTCAGAGATTGAGTGTTTCAGAGCACCAATTGACATTTCTATATCTTTATAGCCTTATGGAGCCTCAAGTTCTTGTTTGCTAGGTTTTTCATTTGTCCTTTGAAGTGGATAAACACTATCCCTCCATCCCAGAATGCCAACCCAATTTCTGAAAGGTCTGGGTTCATAAACCAAAGGTGACCTAAGAACACCCCATTCCGTGTGGATCTCCATCTCCTTCCACTGGGGGCTACCTAGTAGAACCTGCACACAAATTCGCACATAGGTACTAATGCCATCCTCATCCAACCATTCTTCCGCACATACATACTTTCCTAATTTATCACCAATTTCTGCCAAATTTTTTTTATGCCATAATTCATAAGGAAGCTTTGCGATTTTATACCAATCTTGAATTTATGTAAGCTGATGCTTTGACAGATCAAAGACAATTTCCCACTTATGCATGTAAAAGCCAAACCCATCCATTATCTAAATTCCATCCATTATCTCAAAGCGAATTGCTTCAGAAGGGAAAATGACCATAAAGAAACCATTTTCCATATATTTAAAGAGCATCTCTGCGCCCCATCTCCCTTGCCACCAGTGGATAAGGGAATCCCAATTCAGACTGGATCCAAACCATTTCATTATAATTCCTGACTTTTCCAACCTCTTGATTGAAGGACCAAGCCATTCTGAATTCATGACAAAAGTTCTACAATTCAGTCGCCCAAACTCCGTCTCCTCTTGGGAGTTTTGAAATTTCCTACTACCCTTCCCGTTTAAAAATTTTGAGTTTGCATTGCTCTCCTGCCGGGTTTTGTTGTTCCTACCCTAATTTCCTCTGTGATCAATTTGCCTTCGCCACCCAGACCTAATTGTGCTAGAAGAACGCCTACCGGATTTCCCCTTTACCCCCCAAGATTCATCCTGCCTCCATTGCGACCACTCCTTCATGGTCCATTCGTGTTTCTGACCACCTTCCTTAACTAGAGCCTTCCCCTTCCCAAGTTCGCCGACCACCATTTCTCCATTCCCTGCTTCCTGTTCGTCGAGCTTCTATAGATTTTCGCTCTTCGTGCTCATTTTCTTCCCTAATGTTTTTTGTTGTACATATATATATTTCAATATATATGTACATATATATATTTCAATATATATGTACATATATATATTTCAATATATATGTATATATATGTATATATTTATATATAAATTTATCCAAGCATTTGTTCAAGTTGGGCAAATAATTTACACAGCAGAAGTTTTCTACAAGAAAGATAAATGAATTTTACACAAAGGATCTATAATTTTAATAGAAAGAAATATTCTACAGGAATAATGTATAAGTATTTTACAAAGGTTTCCTATCACCACAAATATTTTATACAGAGATCTATAATTTCCCTTGGTTTCAATCTAACTCAAATGATCAATTTACATAGAGAAACTAAATTGTTTTCTACAGAGGTTCGATTTTCACAGCAATATTTTAAAAACAAAAGCTTCTACAATAATGAAAACCTCTTCTAATCTTTTCCAATTTGCATTACAATAATTAAATAACTCTTTCAAATCATAATTCACAAAAATAATTAAAGAACCTGTTCCAGAAGAATTGTTGTCTCGAGGATTGATGCTGAGCTTCTCTATAACTTCAATTTTCCAATGTTGCCAAAGCTTCCTCCAGAAAAATTGCCACTTCCCATAGAACATAAATAAACCACAGCTAAGAATTTACACAAACTAGATTCCTAAATTATTAGAAAGCTTCTAAGATCTACAATTTCTTCAAACCACAGAACAAATCTTTTATTTCCCAAAAACCTCTATTCTTCTTTTTCCCGTGCTAAAACCTCTACCTCCAGAAGGTGCACTGGACTGCTGAACACTACCCCTAAAGGTAGATTGAGTACTCTATGCTGGATGTGCATTACTAAAGCATTTGACACGCCTCCAGTTTTGGTCACCTCCTGACTGATATCTGTCATTCTGTCTAGGTGCAAAATCCTTTCGTTTTCCTTGAGAGTTCTGGTACTATCCACTCCGTGCTGGTGTCTACTATGCCCTAGGTGGTCCAGATCTTGGCCACTACGTGCACTAGGCCCTGTAGCTAAAGTATTACCCATCTGCACTCCTACATGACCGCCCAATGCCATTTCCAAATTATCCTCTACAAGTCTGGCCTTGTCTACCGCGGTCTCCATAGTCTTGGGTTAGAAAACCTACACACCTCCATTGATCTGGGAATTTAATCCCCTAAGAAAGTGCCGCACCAACATTCCCTCATCGTATCCAATGCCTACGTACTATTTGAGCTCGTAAAAATGATGCTCATATTGTTCCACTGAAATAGTCATTTGTTGTAGAGTATGGAACTCATCACCACGACGTTGTCGCCAATGATCAAAGAGAAATCTAGAGCAGAACCTCTCTAGAAACATCTCCCAAGATATGATACCGATGTCAATATGGAGCTTATGCTCCTCCAATCTCCACCATGTGGAAGCAATGGTGCCTGTGACTGGAACAAATTAGACAAATGAGCATAGTCCATGACACATAATATGTTATTCATAAACATGAAACATAAAAGCACATGATAAAATTTGCAAACAAAAAAAGACTAATGCAACAAATTTTACAAACATCTAGACATCATATACAAATTTCCTAAGCTTTGTTGATAGATTGATGGCTGCCTAAGCAATGAATACACAATTAATGCATTATAGGTCCGCACAGTTCACAAAAGTAACATATAATACATTATTCATAAAAATGAAACACAAAAACATATGATAAAATTTTCAAAAAAAAGACAAAGGTGATAATTTTTTGTAAACATTCAGAGATTAAATACAAATCTTGTAAATTTTTTTGATAGGCTGGTCACTACCCAAGCAATGAATATATAATCAATGCATTGAATGCCTCCATAGTTGACAAGACCTTGGGAAAAGCATTGAGTTTAGTATTGTTTACTATTACAATGGCTAATTGCACATATGTATGTAGTCAATGACATATGACATGGAGCAGTTCAAGGCAAGGAGCAGGTTACTATTGCAATGGCTTCATTTGCAATTGACAGATAATAAACTGTTTGTCTCTTTTTCTATTGGTTGGACTAGGCCTATTATTCATGTTTGTTAAAGTAAATTAGGAAAATAGGAGGGAATTATATATTTTGCAAACATTTAATCATTGGATTAATAAACTATTCATGTTTGTACTAAACCAATTTTTCTTTTGCAAATGTCATTTGCCTTCAAAACAATAAAAAACTTCTCTCTATCTCAACGTTGTACACAAAATTTGTAGATCATATTCTTATGCAGTAATCAAAGGAAAAATTTGTTTGGAGTCTATATTCTCACACATCTACATGTAACATCCTTGCCATTCTCACTATCTATGCACTCAGTCAACGTCTGGAAGGTATGTAGTGCACCAAGGCATAGAGAAGCATTCCCTTTTATACCTATTCACTATTAACATATTACAAGGTATTGTGATTGCTCCATATCACTAGCCTCAATTTATTGTTTTAGGTGTGACTTTTCAATGATATAAGTAGATTAATATTTGCAAAAAAATTAATTGTGCAATTAGATTTATTTGACAAAATTTATAATGTGCTTCTATTTTGCTTATTTGGTTAGACAAAGAAGAGTAGCAGACCTTGTCCATGGAATAGAAAAATAGGTGAATGATAGATTTCAGACATGAAAGATTCAGTTGACACTTGATTGAGTTCTCTTTGAGCTACTTTCCCAGTTACTTAGTTTCCATGAATTAATCAATAAGCAAGAGCATCCACTTTATAACAAAATAAACCGAATGTAGTAGACATGTTTACTATTGCATCCGTTGCATTTTCTTTTGAATTAGTCGCTTGGCCAATCAGATTGTATTGTTTAAAATATTTTTGTCTTTTTTCTATAGTCGGGATTTAAGCTCATATTTTTTGTGCTTGAAAATTATGGTTTATCTCTTTTTCTATTGGTTTGAGTAGGTCGATTTTTCATTTTCCTTTAAGTAAATTAGGAAAATAGGGGGACATTACATATTGTGGAAAATATTTAATTGGTGTATGCAGTATGTTCGAGGCAAGAAGACCAAAAAGTTTGTTGACAAACATGGTATGTTGCTCTTAATCAAAGGAAACATTCCTAAAGGGTAATCTTTGTGTATGCTTTCATGTCCTACACACATTGTACAGGTGAACGAGTTGCATTGATAGTGAGAATCGTACAACTATTACATGTGAACATGTGACAGTATTGAGTTCAATTTGTGAACCCTGTGAACAAGATTTTGCAAATCAATTCTGAAAACTTACCAAGACTTTGTTATCTATTATTAAATATGGTTTTAGTGGGTACATGTGCATTGAATTCATAGTCAATTCATGAAATCTTAGGTGAGTGTTGGGTTTTGTTTCTTCTTATTATAGTTTGTTGAAAAGCTTGTGGGTTTTTTAGCTCTTGGTTTCGCTTTTGCATGTTTGTTATTTTGTAAAAGTGTAGTGGTCTTGAATGGCTTGTCTGTGTGTTTATGATACTTGATAACTAGAAGTATTGCTTGTTGTTACAAGGGATAATGAGGCAAGTGGGTAAATTAAATTCATGTTCTTGAGATTTCTTGAATCAATTATGCATTTACTGGTTCCATACCCACCATCTATCCAACACATCGTAGACAATTTGCATTTAATGGATTAAACATTTATTGATTGCTTGAGGATTAAATATTTTCCAATATATATAATGTCCCCCCATTTCACTAATTTACTTTAAAAAAATGAATAGTAGTCCTATTCCAAGCAATAGAAAAAGAAAAAAAACATAATTTTCAAACATGAAAAATTTGTACTTATATCGCAATTATAGAAAAAACAAAAAACAATTATAAACAACACAATTTGATTCGCTGAGCAAAAATTTCAAAAACAAATTGCACAGTTGCAATTGTAACTTTCATCTGTACAAAAATAGTTTCATGTTTATGAATTACATGGTATGCCATTCACTATGCTCGTTTGTCTGTTTGGAAACTCAGATTCTTGAACCAAGTTTCTTCCTTATTTTTTACAATTTTTCCAAGGC
The DNA here is from genome assembly GCA_007258455.2 of Sequoia sempervirens. Classification (NCBI taxonomy): domain Eukaryota; kingdom Viridiplantae; phylum Streptophyta; class Pinopsida; order Cupressales; family Cupressaceae; genus Sequoia; species Sequoia sempervirens. Next base: position 11,964 of record VDFB02008099.1, read on the forward strand.
ATAATTGTTAGGCACATTGGAAGACTTAAAATTAATTTCTTGAACAAGAGGGAAGAATGATACAAGAATCCAACCTTTGAGTTCCTTGTTCAACAACCAAGTATGTTTGTAGCAATATAAATGTTTACGCCTCTCTCCAATCGTAAGCAGTGGTTCTTGTTATGAAGAAAAAATCGACAGATGAGCATAGCTCATGACATGTAATATGTTATTCATAAACATGAAACATAGAAGCATATGAGGGAAATTTCCAAAAAAAAAAAAAACATGATAATTTTTTACGAACATTCGTACATTAAATTAAAATTTTGTGAGCTTCGTTGATAAGAAAATGGACACTTAAGAAATGATAGACAGTTGAAGCCAAGGAGTAGGTTACTATTGCAATTTTTTCATTTGAAATTCACAAACAATAAACAAATTATCTCTTTTTCTATTGGTTGGAGCAGGTCTATTATTCACCTTTATTAAAGTGAATTAAGAAAATAGGATAACATTATATATATCTTGCAAATATGTAATCACTGGATACAAATTGTGTCAGCTTTGTCAGGAGAATGGTAGATATTGAATCAATGAATACATGGTTAATTAATTAACTAGTAGTAGGAAACCAATACAAGCATTCTCATTTACACCTGTTCACCATTCACACATTACAAGGTATTGGAATTGTTGCATACTACTAGTCCAAGTCTATTGTTTTTGGTGGGACTTTTCAATGATCAAAGTGGATTAATATTTGTAAAATAATTAATTAATATTTAAATCTCCAGTTTAGCTTCAAAGTTGTTATTCCTTTGAACTTTACTTTCTATGGACTATTTTCCAATAACATTCTTTTCTAAATTCACAGTAAGCACAATTATTTATAATTAGTTTACTTAACTAAATCAATTTATAATGCAAATTATGCGAGATTTGTATGTGGGCTCATGGGTACATAAGCTGTGAATGCATAGGTGAAGCATGAAATACGAGAGAAGCGATTGGTTTTATTTGTGCCAATTTTCATTTGTTTATTGTCTGTTGACAAATTTGTATGTTTCTAGCTTTAGATTTTCCTACTGCATGTTTCCTGCATCTTTAAGGCCCTTCAATGTTGGAAGAACTATAGAGTTTTGTTTGAGAAATTATCTGAATAGCTTTTTTTTTGTGATTAAATCACTAAGCATTAGCGTTTACTTTGTAAGAAAACATAGGAAATGCACTAAACATTTCCAGTAGAGAAACAACATCAAAAAGTACATCAAGAAACATTACTTTCCAATGTGTCAAAGAACTATGTATTGGAAGAGTTATGAACAATAAAGGAGAGCATTGGTTCAAGAATCTGAATTTGTGGGTACATAAGCTCTGAATGCATAGTTGAAGCATGAAATTCCAGAGGAGCGATCAGTTTTATTTGTGCCAATTTTCATTTGTTTATTGTCTGTTGAAAAAATTGTCTATTTTTAGCTCTAGATTTACCTCTTCCATGTTTTCTAATTCTCTAAGGACCTTGAATAGTGAAGGAGCTATAGAGATTTGTTTGAGAAATTATCTCAATAGCTTAGTTTTTTGTGATTAAATCACTAAGGATTATCATTTTCTTTGTAACAAAACATAGGAAATAAAATAAACATTTTTAGTAGAGAAACAACATGAGAAAGTGCTTTAAGAAACATGGAAGAACTATGCATTGAAAGAGTTGTGAACAATAAAGGAGGACGTTGGTTGAAGAATCTGACTTTCCAAATAGACAAATGGGCATAGTGAATGAGATGCTATGTAATTCATAAACATGAAACTGCTTTTTGCACAAAGCAGTGAATGCATGTTCAATGTATTAAATCCATGTCAAAGATAATATTTAGCTAGTTTATGACCTAGTGTTATTCACATTTCTAAGTGTTATATAATATTTTAATAATGGGGTGGATCATATTTTTAAGTGACAACTATATTAAATTTTATGCCAAAGATAATATTATCATGGTAGTGATTGAATGTAATACCCCTCATGTTGTTGATACTCTTTTGTGTGGATTTTGTACTTGGTTTGTGTGGGTGATCAGTTCACCATTTTGGTTGTGCGTGGATTCATAGTTTGGTTGGTTTGTTGCACTTGACATTAGTTATGATGCTTGATGATACATTTCATGGTGATTATGTTATATGGTTATGTTAAAGTTTTCTTTAATAATTTATGTGGTAATGCTGTGATTCTATATTGCTATGGTTTCTGATGTGATTGCTAGTGAGTCTTGGTGAAAGGATGGAGTGGCATCACTTGCTTGCAAGTGCCCTGCTACCCTGTGATTACCTTTCACGGTGTGTCTGCAATGGATATTTACATGCTACTTGACATTTGTTTCTATGCAGGATGCAGGTACTGGACACCGACTCCACCTACTTGACAGGTTTGAGAGTGTCCCATAAACCCAACGAGTATGATGTTGAAAAGGGAGTTGATAAGGAAGTGTCCCTGTGCCTAGTTCATCACCTTGTTGTGAGTCTTACGGTGTCGTGGTCTTGACCTTGTCTTTATTTTTGTATTGATTTTATTGATTATTTACTTATTTGTGAATAGTTGTTATCTAATTAATCTTTATTTTATGTGTGATTAATTAATGTTATTTAGTTGATATGATTATTTGTAGAGAATTATAGTTAAGTTAATTAATTAAATTTTTCTTGATTGAGTGGATAGTTTAAATAAAAATAATAGATGTTAGAATGTGAATTAGAATTTTAAATTTGCTTAAGGTAGTGGTATTGATTTTTGAATTTTTAAATTAATTATATAGCTTATAATGCTTTATTATAATTAAAAGGAAAATAATTAAAAATTAGTTAATTTATATTAGAGGATTTAGAGTGGGGAATTTAATAAAAATTCTTGTATAAAAATATTCTTGGCGAGAATATTGGCATGCTGTGAATGACAGGAAGCTTCTCCACGGAAAGAAATTGGCTGTAGAATATTTTTTGGGATTTGGGGGTTTTCTGGTTAAAAAAATTGAGGTTTTCATCATATATATTTTGGGCTCATATTTTGCTTTTGGCTAGAGGTGAAGTTTGTAACGCCCCATCGTACGAACCCCAAAGGACAACTAAAGCAACAATTACCATATAATTTTTTTTTTTAAAAGTAAACATCCATGAGATGCACATTAATCTATGACATGAAATTTAATTAAAACAAATCCACTATCGATTACATCCCTTGGGGTACCCGAGGTAACATTATGAAACTTAAACCCATACAACAACGATAAAGAATGAAAACCAAAATATAACCATGGCGAAGTGTACATTTACAATTACAACACATACATTAAAATTCATCAATGAGAAACCATCCACATAGGTAACCACAACATACAGAAGATTGGCATAAACAACATAAGAACTCAATGGGCATATTTCCACAGATACAACACATCAATAACCAATTTCTAGGGATCAAAGTTTACACAACGTTTATCAAGGATAGAATAATACATTGCATCCATTTTAACACAATACAATGTTCAGGAATTACAAAGATACAAAAGTGTTCCCAAACATGAACGGGAACCATATAACAAGATAGAATGATACAACTGAGCAACAAAATACAAAATATCATAACTGGCTCCAAGATGGATACAACTCTGGAGTCGCCGCAATTGACACCAATCTGCACTGCTTGATCCTCGACTGGGGACACAATGGCGTGCTTAGCACATTCCACTCGACCACGTGGGTACGAAGACCCAACCCCCATGCTAAGGAGCTGACAAGAAAGAATCCTCGACCAAGATCATCCATCAAAGAACCACATGACTCACATCATGCAAAAGTAACCAGAAACACAAGGATGGTCACAACATCAAGAAAACACTATAACAACAATAAACCACCTTCGAATCATAACAACAATAAGTCACAAAACATATTATCAATAAATCTCAATTCATAATATCAATAGACCACTTCTAGGGGCTTGCAAAGATAAAAAATCATAAGGGGTACTAGGGGAGAGTGTCATCGCATAGTCCTACATGGGTTATCCTGGCCCTTTCTCTAAGCGTCGGCTCAATCCTATCCGCCTGAGGCTTCGGCCCCCATCTATGGTTATCCTAGCCCTTCCTCCTACCTGAGGTGCCGGCCCCATAGGGTGACTCATGCGGAGCCGTTAACCTCTCATGAGGACGAGGTAATGACCTTGTGAACCAAGGCCTTCTCAATCCTCCATTATTCTGCGGAAGCCCTAATGGATAGAGGAGGCATCCATATTTATCTTATTAATGTTATTACTACCCATCCCCCTAATTCTTAAATTAAGTTTTCACTTTTTAATCTAACTCTTGCCTAGGTTATCCTAGCCCTTCTTCCTATTTGAGGCGCTGATCCCCATGAAGAGCCACTCTCCATAGAGACCCAAAACATAAACCAAAATCCAAGGCATCAAGGGGTTGTACCAATACTGAAAAGGCACTGAATCACAAAACCGAACACACACGTGAGGAATTCACCATCTCGCCAATAGTCATATACAAAGCTGCTCATAAGAATTAGGTACAACCCAACCATAAACTAAAGATCACCATTACGATCAAAATCAATAAGAACCAAGATTACCCTCGCCTCTAGAAGATCAACTCAATTCAAAATCAAATGCAATAACCCAAACTCTTCTCGATATCAAACAACTGCGAAAAAAATAGTAATCAACCGATTCACAATTCAATTTACAAATCAACCCAATAAATCAACACAACAAGAATCAATTCAACCACAATTAATCAAGATCAACCTAGATTCCAAATCGCATGCGTAATTCATCACAAATTTCAAAAGATAAGATCTACTCAAATCAATCAGCCCTAGAACTCACCACTTAGGATAAAATAAAAAACCATGCAGGTTCCCAAATGAATAGCAACACAAATTAAATGAAAGAAGATCCCCAACTCAAAATCAAGTCAAGAAAAGTCACAACATTGGGAAGGAATCATAAAAGAAATTCAACCTTTAACTTAACAACGATCACTCCTCACCTAATCTATTTAATAAATCATGTCAAATGTCTAACCATAAATAGCTCGGTCTAAATTTTCAAACATAGAGACAATAATCTACTACTATAGATATCCATACATACATATAAGGAAATTTCCTCTATTTAAATCTTTAGAACTTCTTCAATAATAAATAGATCTATTACCTTTCTCACATATATTTAACTACATCACTGATGAAGCAATCCTCTCACAATTTAGTGGTTCTAATTCCATCACTCATGCAATTGTTTAATTTGACACAACCAAAACATTCTACTCTAACATTGGATTACACTTATATACACAATTTCTTTTACTTATATATATATATATATATATATATATATATATATAAATATTCATCAAGAACGTATATTATTTAATTACTACCTATGATCATATACATATATCAAAAGATGCATAAATTTACTTCCTCATTATCTAGTTATAGCCCAACCTTATATTTATTTATTAAGGTCCAAACCTTTAATTAATTATGTGTATTATAAACCTACCAATTATGTTTTCACATTTCATACATAATTAAATTTTAAGATCATTGTTGATGTGTTTTTTATGCACTTCTCAACACAGGTAGTGCATAGGTGCACTACCTCTCTTGAAAGACAATCTTCCACAATCAGATTGCAGAACACTATCCCAAGGTCTCTAATGTCAGGTCTTGATAGTGCTTGGAATATCTCAGTTGTTTGATGTGATTTTTTTGGTAATCACAGGACAGACTTACATAGTTGGATGTGAGATGGATCTTCAAATATGAAGTTTCTGAGATGGAAGTCAAATTTCACTTTGCTGTAGGTTTGGACAGCGGTCCAAAACTTTTATGTTTCTTTAATTTTGACTTTACAATGTGCAATGAACCTTGGTATAGGTTGTTTCTAAAAAAAAGGAAAAAGAGCAGAGAAGACGGAAGGTTCTGGGACCTGTAACTAACTGTGAATAGTGATAATGGAGTTCCTGCAATGGACAACTTCCTGAAACAATATTCCACTTAACCAGAAATCTCAGTCTCATGGAATTTGTGCTATCTTCTAAGGTCTACAAATATTTCATCTTTCATTCACCATGTGCATGCATGAACAAAGATGAAAGTGTGGAGCAGCTTTGAATTTAAGCCCAAACTAACTTTACACAGCTATCTACCATCAACAAACAACAAAAAGTATGGACTAAGAAGGCATCTACACCGCAGGAATTTTCACAACCACATAACATCATTTCTAAAATCTATCAAAGCAAGAATTCAGCTAACTAGAACAGCAGTACAAATCTAATTAAAGCATCTAATAATGGAGGTTGAATCAAGTAACATGTGAAAAACTCAGAAAATGCACCAAGTCAATGTATTTTCATTATAAATTTCTGCAACATGTCTTTACAACAACTCAACTCTCTTTGCAAATGAGAGGGGAGCCCTATTTATAGTGCCCCAAAAGTCAAATGAATGGCCGAGATTAATTCTCATTGTGTGGCCAAGATTCATTACAAAATAGGGTTTCACCAACCCCCAATATATTACAATTTAAAATTATATTTTGTCCTTTCCCTATTTCATCATCTAGTGATGACACTGTAGCTTTTTGTCCTTTTGCTAATTGCTGTTTCACTGTAGCTACTCCTTAGGGACTTCTTTACTGCCAAGAGGGCTATCCTCTTACTTCTTTGACGCGGTATATTCTATGAACTTCAGGATGACTGGCTAGAGTTTGTCTACCTCGATGATCTCATACCGCAGCATTTGGTAGCTCCACTCTTTCGCATTATCTTCTAGCTTTTTCTAGTCTTCATCATACTTTGTTCCCTGATCCCTGAATAGCTTTGATTGGTCGAAGGCACGGGCAGAAAAACTCATGAAATCCACCGTTATTTTAGTAGACATCCCGTCCTCCATCTTCTTCTGGAAGTAAGGTTTCACCTTTTCTGGATCCATTTGTACTGCGAGCATATCATACTCCGTCATTAGTTTGAGGTACCGAGTGCATTCTGTTATGATTTCTTTGATCTATTTGATGTTCAGATCCACCTTACTCATTATCTATTCTAGCCTTTATTTCCTGTTGTCAAAGTCTTGCCGCCACACATCCATCAACCAGTGATCGACTTTGTTGAACGCAAGCTCCTTTTCCCATGTGGCCTTTGGCAACTGAAGGATAGCCTTGATCTTTGGAAAGGTGGAGTCGTATGTCACAGGGAAGTCGGTGCAAAGCTTCCTCATGCTTTCCAAAGATTGTAGCAGATCCAAGAACTTGTTGGCTGTCCAAACAACCCAGCTAATACCCATGTTCCTGACATACAGGACCTGTCGGAACTAGCTCTCTGTGGTCTTTTCCAAGTTCTTTCTTCTTTCCATCTTATCAATCTATTCTTTGGAGAGTAGTTGGGGTGGAGTCGCAGATGTGGTAGGCAAGTCATCAATTGAGGACCACTGTTGGATGTAATCCGTCAAGGCGGACACCTATGCTTTGAGCTCATCTTTTGAAACCTTGTCCTACTTTATCAAGTGTACCACCGTGGCCACTGACTCCTCAAGATGCCCTACCTTTTATTCTCTAGTGGGAATCCCCAAGTGGATGGTGGAGATGTTGTAACTTACACTAGTCTGGCCCACCACAGGCGTTGCTATTTGCATAGCTCGAGATTCAGAGGCATCCATCATCATCCTGGATCTGATCTTAGGCTTCTTCTCTTTTCTCGTTGTGATCTATGCTTGGGCTAAGATAGCCTCTAGTCTTTCTCTCAGGTCTTTTAGCATAGGAGTTTTCCTTTCAAGCTACCTTTCCAGCCATTCAGGCACAACAACCTTCTCTTTAGGTGATCCATGATCACCTTCACCCCTCTTGGCCAAGGCCTCTGTTTTCTTATCTTCTGGGGGCCCTTCTTCCTCCTTGGAAGTATCTCCTTCTTCTTCATCAGAGTCCTGGATGAACACAAGGAACTTAATGGGAGGCTTGGTAGATAATTGTTGCATGGGACTTTCTTTCTCTTCTATTTCTTCCCCTTTCTTTCCCTCAGTTTGTTCAACCTCGTGCACATGTTCCTTGAACTACTTGATTTCGAGGCTCTTGACAGCTCGAGCCTCTCCCTCAGGTTTATCTTCCTATTGTTGTCCTTCTTCTTCAAGGGGCGAACTTTCTGCCTTCTCCTTAGTATCTTTCAACTGCCGGGCCATTTCTTCCTCAAGGTCATCATCAAAAGTCTGCACAATGACCCTACCACTGGCGTCATCTTCCTCACCTCTGCTCTCTGAGGAGCCAGTTCCTTCTTCTTCATAGGCCACCCTGTCAATAGTGTGGTGTTCATACACTGGGTGCTCATGGTATTCATCGGTCTCCTCCTCAAATGGCTTTGAGGCCTCTTGTTCTCGCCTCTCCCACTCCTCAGAGATTAACATTGTGGCTTCCATAGCCGGTGGCCCTGTCGGAGGTTGCGAAGGTTTAGCAGTAGCGAGGACCTCTGCAAGGGCCGCCTGAAGAGTGGGATCCATAAGGATTTGGGAGAGCTCAGGGGGGAGATTCTGCATATGTCTTGAGAGGGCCTCAGGCACGGTGGGAGCGAGTATTGGCGCAGACACTGTAGGTAATGGGAGTGACGTGGTGGGTGACATGGCAGCGGAGGAAGGAGGAGTAGTCATGGTAGAGGAGGAGTCAATTACAATCACAGACTCGGTTGGGAGTGAAGGGGAAAGATGGACAAAGATGTCCACTGCCAGCGGGGATGTGGCCACTATAGCTAGGGAGGTAGATAATGGGGCAGCCAAAGCAGGGAGAGCCAAAACATGTTTTATTTGATTAGTACCTTTTGCTTCTTCTTCTTGGGTTAAGATATGCTCCACCGTGCCCCCTGTTTGCTTGAGCCTCTTAGAAGGTGAGCCCCCTGGATCCTTCCTTGTATAAACCTTGGGGTTAGGAGACTGCTCCATTTTTTTCTCTTTCCTCTTCTTGGATCTGGTAACTGGAGGAGACTTAGATGTCCTGCCCATTGAAGTGGTGGCAGCGGCATCCTCTGTGGCGCTTGGTTCACTTTTGAGTCCTTCATATGTCAGGACCACCCCTTGTTTTAATCGGGCCACCCGTCCATCAACCCACTCCTTGTTATGGGCCAAGATTGGCTTGGTTATAATATCAAGGTCATCGACCTCTTGCTCATCCTAGTCTATTGTTGGTATCGACAAATTGGCGACTGCGGGGTACCTGGGGTCCATTATGGTGCTTTCATCCTCTTCGACTTGGTCTGGTATGGGAAATGGCTGCACCTTCCTTACAAAATGCACAGTCATCCACATATAGTGCCTTGCACGTACTTCTTTATCATCATAGCAATCCCCCCAAAAGTCTTCAATGTGGTGGAGATGAGTGAACCCCAGTCCCAGTGCCTTCCTTACATGCCCATATGGGTCCATTTGTAGGCGAGTAGTTTGTAGATGAAAATGGTAATCTTTCAGTTCTTTCTCAGAGTTACCAACATATTGGGAAGTTTGTAGTTTATACATGCCCTGGCCAAGAGTCATGGGATAAGAGATCCATGCTACTTGTTTTCCATTGAAGATTGCATGTATGTGTTGGAGCTACCAAGAAAGCTCCAATAGGATGATTCGGTCATTGGGGTATCGAGGTAGCTTGTTTGGCCTTTCAGTAAAGCCTTGGGCATGAATGTATGTGAACTTCAGGTATTGAATGAAAAGTAAGGAATACTACTTCAAGAATGCCCGAGCACTGTGGGAAACCCTCCTTTCAAAAACCCCAACAATCATTCTGATGATGTGGCCGATGAAGGTGTCATTCACTTTGCAGTATTCCCTCTTGAAGTTTCGGTACTGCAGCTCTGGGTATCTATCATAGGCCTTGAGTCTTCGACCCTGCTCCTCATCAGGTGCCACAAACAATCCGTTATACTGTCTCTGGTCTGCCAAGGAATAGACGAGATATGAAGTCATATCAAACTTGGAAATCTTCTTCACATTGACAAATTGCTCATGGAAGTAGTTGCTTATTATACCTCCCTAGTAAAACAAAATCTTTGTGGTGACATCCTCATTCCCACAAAGGATCTGCTTGATAAAGTTCACCATCCACTCCTGAAAGAAGGCAGCCATAGGAAGACCCATAACCCTGCTTAGCATTGTAACTAAGTCATGGTAATCTTCGTAGAAATCATTGCAGAAGAGTTCGTGAGGAACTTTTGCAGCGCTGCCTCGCTTTTCCTTAAGCCAATGCTGATTTATTAACCTTTTGCATCCTGCTGGGTTGTCATCCCATGCTGCTTGACATTCCTCTATGGTGGGGGTTTCCATTTCTTGAAAAGTGGGAATGTGGAAGGTCTTTGTGATTCCTTCAGCCGACATGTCCGCGAGAATGTTACCATCTTGGTCAAAAATTGTCCTTGTGTTGGGTTGATATGCCTGCCAACAGGCCATGACAAATTCAGGGGCCACGAGGGATGGAGGGAAGCCTGCAGCCTTTGCAATTCCACTTTGTCTTATCAATCTTGCATTCTTGGTCATTGGATTGACCTTGACCCTTTGTGTAAACTCGTCAATGTTGACATGGCCTATATTGGTGTTGGTGATTTCTTTCCAATCCGTGGTAAACTTTGAGTGCAGAGGTTCACCCTAGAACTGGTATTTCATTTGTTCCTTATCCTCTTTTCCTCGAGGAGTCTTGCCTGACTTCTTTCCTTTGTCCTTTTCCACAGTGGCTCCTGAAGGTCCCGCACCTGATTCCATATATTCTGCAAACAAAGGCACAATCAGTGTGATTGATCATGAAAGGGTTCATGTTAGTCAAAGTCCCATGAAATCAACTTAGAATAACTTATCGTTAATAAAATGATATTTTTACATCCCTATGTCATTGGTCTTTTGATTGAGGGCTTTCGGGAAGTCCGGGCCTGAAGGGTCAGACTTCCTAGGAAGGAATGCTGTTTGGAAAGGCGAACGAGGTAGAATGATTTGGGAGATCTTTCTCGACTGAACTTTGATGGTTTGAAGGGATTGTAACAAAGAGGGTCAAATTTAAGCACGTGGGTCAAGATCGGATTTCAATTTTGAGCTAATTTGGATCGATTTAGGAGCATCCGGAGATACAAGGCCGGAAAGCTATCCGAAGTTGGCTGTCTGGAATGCCCGAGCAGAAACGAAGTTTTGGGAGAGGAACCCCGGGGTCCGGGACCCGACGGGTCCAAGGGCAGCCAACAGTTTTGCAAAGCTCAAGTGTTCGGGCTCAAGGGGTCGGGACGCCATTGTGCTTTCGCTGTTTGGAACGGCGATCGTCAGGCGGAAGTCCGGAGGGGGTGGGCTGGAGGACCGGACCTGAAACTTCGATTGGACACTAGATTTTCATTGCAAGTTTCATGACAATCGGGAAGGGAGAGCCTGGAGCTCGGAAGGTCGGCTAAGATTTTCCATCTTTCAATGGCAGAGACAGGATGGAGTCCTGGATGGCGGAGCCCAGCGAGCTCGGTGCGATTGAGGATGTTTGGAGTTAACACCGGATTCCTAGCGGCATGCGGAAGCCCGGGGCCCGGGAGGCGGAAGGCCACTGAAGATTTGCCGTTTTGAAATCTGTCTTGTATACGGACGGCTAAGGAGAGGTCAGGGCCCGGAGGGTAGAGTTCCACTAGAGGTTCAAAGTTTAGGGGTGGCAGAATCTGAACGGAGTTCTGAAGGGCAGGACCTGGGAACCTGGAGGGCACTTGGTAAATATCAAATGTAGACGGCGAAAGGAAAGGCCGGCCCCGGGGCACGGGCAGACGGGATAACTTCGCCGTCAGAGACTGGGGGGAGCATGATGGACTCTCGGACATGGAATCCCAGAGGCCTGGGAGGTCAAAATGGAGGTCGCCTTCAAAACTTGAGCTAGTGACGCTAGACGGCGAGCCACCGGCGGATGCTTGATGCTCTGGGCCCGAGGGATGGAGGAGCTGTTTGGAAATTTTGGTTATTTCATTAAGTTCCGGCTGGTGAAGGGAGTGTCCAAGTCAAGTAGAGGTGAATGCCCCTACGTTAAAAATGCCCGTGCGGGAGACAAGTTTTAGATTGAGTGTAGGGTCGGTTACAAAGGTTTTCTCGAATTTGAGGACGTGGGTTTTGTTCGTTGTGTCATGTTTTATCATTCACATGTCCTTTTAATCGTTGTTGTTCTTTTTAAGCTTTAAAAATCATGAAAAAATTGCCCGGGAGGGTGGACGGAAAACCTACCTCGAACACGCAATGCGAAGAGGTGTGAAATCGATTAACGGTCAGCAAGTAACGACAACGGGTGTGAGCGTGAAGGTCTCGAAGATGGAGGACTCCTCTCTGGAAAGCTTTTGACCTTTCTCTGTGACACTAAGAAGTGAGAATGATAGATTTGGGCAAGATATTGATACCCCTACCGCCATTAATGGCTGCATTAAATGCATGTACGATAGACATATTGGTTGGTGAATTCAAATCCACGGACGACGACGGGAGGACCGGGGTCTGGCGGCCGGGAGGACGTAGGACGATGACCATTTGGAAATTCAGCTCAGAGGTCACCAGTGGCAAAGAGGGAGTCGGGGCCCAGAGGGTAGAGTTCTGCTAGAGGTCCGTTGTCAGGAATGGCGAAACCCTCGCAGAAGTCTGGGGTCTCGGGCCCGAAAGGTCCAAAAGTAGCTGAAACTTGATAAATTCCCATTGGATGAAGAATAAGGGTCCAGGTTCTGAGGTCTAGGAAGATGCAACCCATTCATTGTCGAGAACAGCAGACTCAACAGGGAAACCTGAAGGGGCGAGCCCGGCTGGGTCCAAGGCCACTGGCAGAGGCAAACTGCCAAAGAGATCCCGCAAGGTGCCACATCTTTGGAAAAATTAAAAGGGAGAAGAATGGTCGACTCATGATGAGAATTCAAATGTATGCTAACCACCCGAGACACCAAAATGGGGCACACAAAATGAGGTGGCAACAAAAATGACTCGACAAGGCAAAAGAAACAAGGATCCCCGTTCTGAACGGAGCGTGTGTGCTGAGGGCACAACAATCATTTTCCTCGAATAATAGTATTTGAGGTAAACGTAATATAATTACAATAATCTACAATTTTTTTTGGACACAATTATCAACAAGCCTATTCAAATACTCGAGAATACATAAGAGAAATAGTTGAATATATATAGTTGAATTATAATATATATCAAAAGATGGTTGCTTAAGAGTAACAATTTAGTGTGAAAAGTGGCAACTAGTTTTGGGTTGAGGAGTAGTTATTATAATTGTGAAAACAACGGACTTAATCAAGGAAAACCAATGATTATATTATGATGAAGAGCAAGGATCATCGTTTAAGGAATGGAAGCAATTTTCAAGAAGCAACATTTAGTATTGAAAGGCAGCGAGTTTTCTTGAAAGGCAACAATTTGATAATTCATCAAGGTAGTGATTCATTCAATACCAAATTCTAAGAATCTCTCATCGTCCATCAGTAACAATCTAACATTATGTGTGCCAATTGAACAGGATGGTGTAGTTGACAGGGCTTTAGAAACTTTCAAGCAAACACAATTAGTAGGCGTAAATGGGATACCATATTTCAGAACACAATTTAAGAAGAATATGAACAAAAGATTTTACAAGGAAGCTCTCAGAATCTTTGAATTAATGGCACACTCCAGAAGACATCCTAACAATGTAAGGTCTCACACATTAGTAACCCTTATTGCATTACATATAAAGTTGATCATTAGGAGTGTGTGGTCTACCTTCATGCCACACTAGCGCGCTTGGGGATTCCTAATTATTTTTACTAAAATTCCCAATGGATTAGAGGTGCCTATTGATCATAGATCAGACTTGAGGAGATTGAGTTTCTGAATACATATTTTGCAACTCGTAATATCAGATTTCGATGCCACTCACAGATTTGCTCTTATTAAATTACACTACACAGAATTGGTCAAATTGGGAGAAGGTAAACACATGAAGTAAAAAAAAATCATGACACTAGAAAGAGGTACAAACAAGATTTAACAGAAAAGTGGAGAAACAATAACCAAAGCTAAATAACCATGCGCGCTTTAAGGATCATTAGTAATTTGACACCCATGAATGCGACCCCTGCAATAGCTACCAAGGAAAGGAAATACAATCTATTCTGGCACATCAAGTGAGTAAGCCTAGTTTACATCTCAACATATACCATATGCGGCAAAAGCTTAAATCCCTATAGAGCCAAAAATGAGTAAGGTTTCACATTTATTCAAGTATGACCTTCACAATAAAGGAATAAACTATAGAAAATTAAAGGCAAGAATTCGATCTATGACCTTCTGGCAATGGGGTAGGGAGGCGAGAACGTTCCTAACATTTCCATCTAGAAACTGCTTAAAGCAAAAAAAAGGTGCTTAAGAAGAACTATAATTATGTGACCATTATGAGAAAGAAGACAAGGCTTCGAGCATAAAAATACCCTGGTACTTTCCCAAATCAAAATTTCAAAAGATCAATTAACTACTCGCTTACTCTTTACATAAGACAATCTATTCTCATTATAATGCTACTATGACATTGGGTTTCATTGTTTGCAGATAATAAATCATCCAAAATTTCATAAACAGATTTAAATGGCATTGAGACTTACTTGGCAATGTAATCTTAAAATGTATTTTCACCAAAATTGAATGGAGAATGCAGATAGCTGCGCCTCATCCTATGGACGACAAATTATTCCTGAATTCCTACACTTCGATGCTAGAAAAGAGTGGTCCAAGCCCAAACTCTCTCCTCAATAATTTTGTTTCTCCCAAACTTGAACAATCTATCAAAAAATTCGTTCTCTCCAAAAATCCCCCAAAAGCGATATATCAACCATCTCAATTTCAGAATGGTATTGCAGACCCCCAAAAATTTTATTCCCCAAAACCAAAATCAACTGATCATATAAAGCAAGCTTTTGAAGACAAAAATCTGTTAAAACAAGTTTTCCCATTCTAAATCAGAGTCAAACTGTGCATGCACATGCTTTCTTCTTTTTTTCTTTTTTTTTCTATTTTCATTTAAAGTAACTTCGGTTTTAAAGCATATCTTCATAGTTTATTTAGAATTTAAATAATTATCCATCTTTTCCCAACTTTTGCAAAGCGGAGGCTTATCTCTTTTACTAATTTAATCTTAAATTACTTTTTTTATACTATCAATTAAAATCTTATGAAATTATTATTTACCTTTATTTATTTATTTATCAAAAGGCATTTAATCTCAAAATTTTAATTTAATAAATAATAATCATTATCATGATATAACACCTCTTCAAAACATATTATATTGGAACATTGGTTTAAGTTACCGCAAAAATCAATTTTAACTTAATTAACTTGATTAAACAAGGTTAATCAAAATACTAGTGTTATCACTTACTCTAACAACAAACGACACAATGAAACTGCCAAATATCCAAAATACCATTTCATAACTTAGTTCATTTAGTTAACGTTTTACTTCCTAAATAAATTAAATTTTTCTTTAAATTCTTTTGATTTAATTAATTAAATCAATGCTAGACAATATTACTAAATCACATAATTCTGAAAACAATATAGTGACAAACTCAAGACATCCCAAAATTAACTAATCACACTTACTCAATAACACTTTTAACAGTCGAAACGACATGACCACCCAACAACAACTTACTTGGATAACAAGGATGACCAAAACAGAGGGGTATTACAAAGTTTCTGGAAAGGATTTATAAGTTGAATTACGAAGGTGAAGCTTTGCTCCAACCCTCGTTCCTTCAAGCTTCAGGAAAACATGTTCCTTAACTATTTATTTAATTGTTTTCTTGTTTTGAAAAGATTTCCTAAAATTGTCTGTGTAAGAGGAAATTGCCGTGAATTAGTTATAAGCCTCAGTAGAAATGTTTGTTGATAGCTTATGAGTAGAAAAATTTGTTAAAAGTTCCTCTGTAGAAAAATCTTTGTTCTCAGCTGTTGAAGTTTTGCCGTGATTATTTTTTTGCCTCTGTAGAAATTTTTGTTGATAGCTTATGAGTAGAAAAGTTTGTTAAAAGTTCCTCTGTAGAAAAATCTTTGTTCTCAGCTGTTGAAGTTTTGCCGTGATTATTTTGTTGCCTCTGTAGAAATTTTTACAGTAAAATCAGATAGCCTCATGAAATAAAATCATTGTTAAACAATAGGAAAACTACAAAAGGAAAATAGTAGAAAACCTCTGTAGGTTGCAATGGAATCCTCTGTCAAAATTATGAAATTGAAAACCCCTATAAAAATTTTCTTTACAATTTCTGTAGAAAAACTTCTGTGTAAACAATATATTTTTTTTACTGGAAAATCTTGCTTATTTGCCCGAATGAAGTAATGGAAATAAATTATATATATATATCATACAAATTATATATATATAATAAGTACATGTTTGAGAAATTTTCTGTAAAAATATGTTATTGAAAATAACCTTGTATTTTTGTTTCCGTACGAATTTATTTTATAAAAATATATGTAAAAATGAAGTAAAATAAAAAATAAATAAAGTGATTAGGAAGGGGGTTGGCCACTGCCGTACCCCCATGTGCAGCCTTTAAAGCTACGCACAACAGTCCAAGGACTGCTGTAAGCAACCTTGGGGGCCGCGGCCTCCCCTATGGGGAGGTTCCCAACCTCCCAGATTGCACTTTTGTTTGTTTAGAATTTAATTTTTTTTTATTAAACATAAAATTTAATTCATTTTAAAAAAAATATTTATTTATTAATTGCTTCATATTAATATATATTTATTATATATATTTATTATATATATATATATGTATATATATATGCATATATATAACATATATGTATATATATAAATATATATATATATATATATATATATAATATATAATATATGTATGCATGTATATATATACATACATACATACATACATACATATATATTTATATATATATGTATGTATGTATGTATGTATATATATATATATATACATACATACATAAATACATATATACACACACACACATATATATATATATATATATATACTTAGTAATATGCATATATATATACGTGTATGTATACATGAGTATGTACTGGTTGTAAAGATATAAAAATATTTTGAATGTTAGTTTCAATGTTTGGTTTCGTGCTATATGGGGCAAATTTTAAAATGAATAACTTATAAATTAAATTGAGTGATTTATTGGCAAATTAAGTAAATTGGGAAATTTGCTCTTTAAATTCTTTGGTTCAATAGTTGTTTATTTCTTTGGTTTTTCTTTACACTCTTCATGGTGTCACTTAAATGGGTTATGTCATGTGGGAAAAAAAAAAAACCCTTAAGTTAGTCTATCCTTCTATAGAAGCTTATGTTATCGTTTAAAACTTCTAAAGGAATGGGAAAATGGTGGTTTATTATGTGACCTTTAATTTGATACTTGTCTCTATTTTGACTTTAGTTGTGGTTTTGAGTTTATTTATTTGGGATGTATCGTTATTATGGGAGTTGATTTACATGATCTTAAGCGAGATGGTTTTGTCCCCGCAGTTGTTCTATTTTGTGGTTCAATGTTCTTGTTGGTACAATCCATTAGAATTTGTTGTTATGTTTTGAGTTCTAGGGAAAGTGGCTCTAAGTGGGCGCCGACGCACAAAGGGGCTGTCAGGATAACCCATGTTAGAGTTTGAGTAATAAGAGATAACCTAAATAATTAATTAGGGGGTGGGTAGTTAAACATTAACAAGATAATTATGGATGCCTCGACCACCTGTTAGTGCTTACGCAAACTAAAGGTGGGCCGAGAAGGCTGTGGTTGGAAAGATCGTTGCCTCATCTCCATGAGAGATTAACGGTTCTGCATGAGTCACCCTATGAGGCCGACGCCTAGAGAGGCTATCAAGACAACCATAAATGGGGGCCAACACCTAGAGATAGGCAGTCAGGATAACCCATGTAGGACTGTGCGATGACACACTCCTCTAGCTTCCCCTTGAGTTGTTTTGTTGCTAACCTCTAGAAGTGGTCTTTTGATGTTGTGTTTCCCTTTATGTGTGTTTTAGCTTTCCATGATTGGAGTTTAGTCTTGTGTATTTTTTTAGATGTTCTTGGTCGGGGACCCTTTCTTATCTACTCCTAGCACAGGGGTGGTCGGGTGGAACGTGCTACACACCCCGTTGGGTTCCCTATCTTGTAGTTTTATTTTTCAATGCAGAGATTTGTAGAGACAACTTGATCTAGAGTTTATATGTTTCTAGATGTATACTTGTACTTCGGTCATACTTTGTATATTGATATGTTACTCTCCCATGTATTGGGTAGACTTATGATGTAATTTTGAGTAATTTCTCAATGAGATGTACTTGTAGTTTGATGTAATGTATAATCAAATTATGTAATTCATGCTTGAATCATAATTGTTAATATCGTTGATGTTGTGTTATATCTTAGAAAATATGTTCTTTATATTTCCAAGTAAAATCTATTATGAATGCATGTATGGTTTTCAATATGGTTTAATCTTGTCTTATTGCTTATCTTTAATAAATGTTTAAAAGAAGACATGTGAATGATTGGGTTACATTAGTAGAATTGATAATTACTTTTATCAACTTTGTTATGGGATAGATTACGTAATGTCACCTTGTGTACCCCAAGGGACGTAGGTGTTTAACTTGCAATCATTAGCTTTGTTAGTTACATTAGTAAACTTAGTGTTTATTCTTAATGTTTTCAATTTTTTTTTGTAGTGTTTCTAGTTGTTCTTTGGGGTTTACGCGACGGGCATTACAACTTGGTATCAGAGCCAGGTTTGTAGACACTGGGTACTCTGGGTAGTTTGAGTCCGTTAGGAAACCTTTGTGTTAACTCTTGATCTCACATAACCCCAATTGTTGTGCACGATCATGCCTTGGGGTGGAGGTTGTGGCCGAGGAAGAGGCCAAGGTGGTGGCCATGGGGCCAACCTCCAAAGTCCATCACCTCAGAGTTCCCACGGTTCTGAGCATGAGGAAATATAGAGTTCCCAAAGAAATCCGACAGGTGGTGTTCAAAACCTAGAACAACCTGGTTTACATGGTCAGTTGCAACATTTACTAGAGGAGAGACTGGGTCATTTAGGCCCAAGGCAAGAGGAAGAGAAGAGGTTGGATAGGGAAAGAGAGAGATCCCCTAGATGTGGGGAGACCACAACTGAATAGGATGCAGTAGTGGCGGGTCACATGAGAGACCTGTTGAGAGCATGACCACCCACATTTGTTGGTTCTAGTGGGGGTCTTGAGGCAGAGACTTGCCTGATCGATTTGGATAGATGCTTTGCTATGCATCCCTATGGTAGTAATACTAGGGCTAGGTGTGCCATCATGCACCTCAGAGGCTTTGCATCCACTTGGTGGCGGCTGGAAGAACAAAAATTACATATTGATATCAACATGGTGACTTGGGAATTATTTATGGAGAGATTCAGGGCCCGTTTCCTTTCTAATCACTGGAGGCAGCGTAGAGCAGATGAATTCCATGAGTTAAGACATATGGAAAGGTCTATGGAACAATATGAGCATCATTTTTATGAGCTCAAACAATATGCATGGATCGGAAATGATGAGGCAATGCTTGTGCAACTTTTTGTTAGGGGCTTAAATGCCCGAATCAGTGGTGGAGTTAGGGTCTTCAAGCCGAAGACAATGGAGGTAGCTGTTGAGAAGGCTCGCCTTGTAGAAGAAAATCTAGCTATGGCATTAGGAGGTCACACAAGAGTTCAGATTGGCAGTGCTCCAGTACCAGAATTTGGTTCTAGAGGTGGACAACCTCAAGCTACAGGGTCTTCCAAGAATTTTTGGGCACCCTTAAAGGGTGGTCCATAGCAACAACAACATAAATAACCCAAACAGAACAAATCACAGTCTCAATAGGGAGACATATCTCATAGCAGGAATAACTGAAGCTAGCAACAAATTAGATATTATAATTTTGAGCAGCCTACACAGAGCACATAGTCGGCACCTTCTCAAGGCAGTTTCCAGCAATCGAGTGCACCGTCTGGTGTTAGAGGTTTTGGATGAGGCATAGGTTGTTTCTCTTGTGGGAAATAGGGAAATATTACCAGATAGTGTCCACGAAGGAAAACTACAGGTTTTAGCTAGAGACTAGCTACATATGAGCTGACAGTGGGTGATGCAGGTAGAGCACATCGGGTATTTGCGGCAGTGGACAATCACCAAGCTAAACATCAGGGCATTGTAGTTGAGACATCAGGTGCATTGTATGGTACTAGCATTTCCATTCTCTTTGATTCTGAAGCATTAGATTCATTCATTTCTCCTTCAGTAGTAGAACACTGTAGACTGGTGGCAGCAAGGCAAGGCGTTAAGTGGCAGGTTGAATTGGCCTCCGAGGCAAAGGTAGCAGTTGAGTCACTAGTTTAGGGTTGTAATTTACAAATTGGGTCACTCATGACTATGGTGGATCTCCGAATCCACCTCTTGGTTTATATGATGTGGTTCTAGGTATGGATTGGTTGAGTGCCCACCATTCCATAATTAATTATCAGCGTAAGGTTGTGCATTGTGTTGATGATGTGAGTAATGAGGTTGAGATCATTGGAATTCAAAGACCTATCTCACTATGTTTGATCTCAGCTATGCAATTAAAAAGGTGCTTCAGATAGGGGTGTCAACTATTTGCAGTGTTTGTTACTAATTTGGACTCAGAAGAGAGTCAAGGGATCTCATTAGATGACTACCCCCTTCTTAAGGAATATTTTGATGTTTTTCCAAGTGAAATTCTTGGGATGCCACCAAAGCGTGACATCAATTTCAAAATCGATCTTGTTCCTGGAGCTGAGCCTATATCTAGGGCTCCATACTGTATGACAACACAAGAATTGCAGGAGCTCTGTTTGCAGCTGGAGGAGCTTTTAGAGAAAGGATTCATCCATCCTAGTGTTTCCCCTTGGGGAGCACCGGTTATATTTGTGAAAAAGGATGGTTCACTCTGATTATGTATTAATTATAGGCAACTCAACAAAGTGACGATCAAGAATCGATATCCTTTGCTGAGAATTCATGACTTATTCGATCAGATAAAAGGAGCTTAGGTTTTCACTAAGATTGATATTAAGTCTAGCTATCATCAGTTGCGAATAGCCGAAGCTAATATTCATAAAACTGCATTCTGCACTCATTACAGGCATTTTGAATTCACTGTTATGCCGTTTAGGTTAACAAATGCACCATCAATTTTTATGAGCCTAATGAATGGAGTGTTCCAAACCTATTTGGATAGGTTTGTACTTGTGTTTCTCGATGACATCTTGGTGTACTCTAAATCAATGGAGGAGCACAAGGAACATTTGAGGTAGGTATTACAATGTTTGAGGGACAATCAGTTGTTTGGTAATTTGGCTAAGTGTGAGTTCTACAAAAAAAAGTGAAATACTTGGGGCATGTCATCTCAGGTGCATGTATCGCAGTGGATCCATCAAAGATCTAGGCTATTGTTGATTGGCCAGCACCCAAGAATGTTCTAGAGATTCACAGTTTTATGGGGTTAATGGGCTATTATCGGTGGTTTCTACAGGGTTTTTCTAGGATCACATATCCCATTACTTCCCTTCAGAGGAAAGGGAAGAAGTTCATTTGGTCTGATCAGTGCTAGAAAAAATTTGAGACCCTTAAGGACAGGTTGACTAGTGCACCAATATTGGCGGTTCCTGATCCTACTAGGGATTTTGTGGTATGCATAGATGCTTCCTTGGAAGGCTTAGGAGCCGTCTTGATGCAAGAAGGCCGTGTAATTGCTTATGAATCCTGCAAGCTCAAGGATCATGAGATAAATTACCCCACACATGACTTGGAGTTATCCGCACTGTTCATGCCCTTGTGAGATGGAGACACTTCTTATTGGGTCATAGGTTTGAGCTTCACAACGATCATCGTAATTTGTAATACATTTTTACTCAGCCAATCCTAAATGCCAAGCAGAGGAGATGGATGGAATTCCTATGCAAATATGACTTTGAGGTCAAGTATGTTCAGGGAAAGGAAAATGTAGTGGCAGATGCTCTGAGTCAGCGGAGACATGAGATTTCTGCAGTAGCTCTTGAGGTGGGTTTGAGGAGTCAAGTCCTCGTAGTGCTTCCTACAGATAGCTGGTATCAAGAAGTGAAGTTAGAAATTGAATTAGGTAGAGCTTTAGAAGGAAAGTTTACAAGGTACTTATTGGAGTCAGATGGTATTTTTAGGTATCTGGGTCACATGTATGTGCCTTCTGCTGAGGGTCTTCAGACTCTAATTATGATTGAGGCACATCAAGCTCCCTACTCAGCTCACCCGACGGTTAAGAAAATGTATGCAGATCTTTGTGCACTGTACTTTTGGGCTGGCATGAAGAGGGATATTACAGATTTGGTGGCTAGATGTTTGGAATGTCAAAGGGTTAAGGCAGAACACCAACATCACGCAGGTCTTTTACAACCTCATCTCATTCTAGAATGGAAGTGGGACATAATTTTTGTAGACTTTATTGTGGGATTGCCTATGACTTCTTGATGTCATGATGCTATCATCATCACAGTTGACAGATTGACCAAGGTGGCACACTTTTCCCCCGTCCGATCATCTTACATTGCTTCTTCGGTTGCTAGAATCTTCATGGAAGATATTGTTCATTTGCATGGTATTCTACGGAGAGTCATTTCCGATAGAGAACCAGTGTTCACATTTGCATTATGGACATCATTGTAGTGTGCCTTAGGAACTCAGCTAAACTTTAGTTTTGCCTACCATCCTGAAATAGATGGTCAGACAAAAAGAGTTAATCAGGTTCTTGAGGACATGCTTTGTATGTATGTGATGGATCAACAGTCACGTTGGGAGGATTATTTGCATCTGGTGGAGTTTTCCTACAACAATGGATATCATAGCTTGATTGGTATGGCTCCCTTTTAGGCGCAATATGGTCATCCCTGTAGGACCCCATTAAGTTGGGACCATCTTGAGGATAGAGTTCTCCTTGGTCCCAAAATGCTTCTGGACATGGAACAGCAGGTAGCTCGCATCAGACAACATCTTATGGCAGCTCAAGATAGACAGAAGAAATACATTGATGCACATAGATTTGACCGTCAGTTCTTTGTTGGTGATCGAGTCTTTCTGAGAGTGCAACCGCGAAAGAGCCCAATCCATTATGGAAAGGGTTCCAAGCTCGCGCCTCAATTTTTAGGACCATTTAAAGTTTTGGAGAGGATTGGCCCCATTGCTTATCGCCTGGCATTTTCGCATAGTCTATCGCAGATTCACAATGTTTTTCATGTTTTAGTATTTAGGCCATATTATCTAGATGTTACTCACGTACTTGATTGGAATGCTCTTCAGGTTGAGGACGGACAACTAGCACTCGAGCCCATGGCCATGTTACAACATCAGAGACACCCTCAGGGGCAGAGGTATTAAATAGGTACGGGTTTAGTGGGACCTGAATGATGAGACTTCAACGAGATGGGAGGATGCATCCCGTATTGGAGAGGCTTACCCATATTTATTTAGTGGCTTCCAGGAGTAAGCCATGTTCTAGGGGGGATGTAATACCCCTCATGTTGTTGATACTCTTTTGTGTGGATTTTGTACTTGGTTTGTGTGGGTGATCAGTTCACCGTTTTGGTTGTGTGTGGATTCATAGTTTGGTTGGTTTGTTGCACTTGACATTACTTATGATGCTTGATGATACATTTCATGGTGATTATGTTGTATGGTTATGTTATGGTTTTCTTTAATAATTTATGTGGTGATGCTATGATTCTATACTGTTATGGTTTCTGATGTGATTTCTAGTGAGTCTTGGTGAAAGGACGAAGTGGCATCACTTTCTTGCAAGTGCCCTGGTGCCCCACGATTACCTTTCACAGTGTGTCTGCAATGGATATTTACATGCTACTTGACATTTGTTTCTATGCAAGATGCATATACTGGACACCGACTCCACCTGCTTGACAGGTTTGAGCGTGCCCCATAAACCCAACAGGTATGATGTTGAAAAGGGAGTTGTTAAGGAAGTGTCCCCGTCCCTAGTTCATCACCTTGTTGTGAGTCTTACGGTGTCATGGTCTTGACCTTGTCTTTATTTCTATATTGATTGTTATTGATTATTTACTTATTTGTGAATAGTTGTTATCTAATTAATCTTTATTTATGTGTGATTAATTAATGTTATTTAGTTGATATGATTATTTGTAGAGAATTATAGTTAAGTTAATTAATTAATTTTTTCTTGATTGAGTGGATAGTTTAAATAAAAATAATAGATGTTATAATGTGAATTAGAATTTTAAATTTGCTTAAGGTAGTGGTATTGATTTTTGAAATTTTAAATTAATTATATAGCTTATAATGCTTTATTATTATTAAAAGAAAAATAATTAAAAAATAGTTAATTTATATTAGAGGATTTACGGGAGTGAGTGGGGAATTTAATAAAAATTCTTGTATAAAAATATTCTTGGAGAGAATATTGGCAAGCTGTGAATGACAGGAAGCTTCTTCACAGAAAGAAATTGGCTATAGAATGTTTTTTGGGATTTGGGGGTTTTCTAGTTAAAAAAATTTGAGGAGGTTTTCAGCATATATATTTTGGGCTCATATTTTGCTTCTGGCCGGAGGTGAAGTTTCTAGAAAGGATTTAGAAGTTGAATTCTGAAGGCAAAGCTTTGCTCCAACCCTCATTCCTTCAAGCTTCAGGAAAATAGGTTCCTTAACTATTTATTTAATTGTTTTCTTGTTTTGAAAAGATTGCCTGAAATTGTCTGTGTAAGAGGAAATTGCTGTGAATTAGTTATAAGCCTTAGTAGAAATGTTTGTTGATAGCTTATGAGTTGAAAATTTTGTTAAAAGTTCCTCTGTAGAAAAATATTTGTTCTTAGCTGTTGAAGTTTTGCCATGATTATTTTGTTGCCTCTGTAGAAATTTTTACAGTAAAATCAAATAGCCTCATGAAATAAAATCATTGTTAAACAATAGGAAAACTACAAAAGGAAAATAGTAGAAAACCTCTGTAGGTTGCAATGGAATCCTCTGTCAAAATTATGAAATTGAAAACCCCTTTAGAAAATTTCTTTGCAATTTTTGTAGAAAAACTTCTCTGTAAACAATATATTTTTTTTACTGGAAAATCTTGCTTATTTGCCCAAATGAAGTAATGGAAATAATTTATATATATATATATATTTATATATATATATCATACAAATTAAATTAAAATATATATATATATATATATATATATATATATAATAAGTATATGTTTGAGAAATTTTCTGTAAAAATATGTTATTGAAAATAACCCTGCAATTTTGTTTCCGTACGAATTTATTTTATAAAAATATATGTAAAAAAAATTAAAAAATAAAGTGATTGGGAAGGGGGTCGGCCACTGCCGTACCCCCATGTGCAGCCTTTAAAGCTGCACACAACAGTCCAAGGACTGCTGTGCAACAGTCCTGTACATAGCCTTGGGGGCCGCGGCCTCCCCTATGGGGAGGTTCGTAGTCTCCTAGGTTGCACTTTTATTTGTTTAGAATTTAATTTTTTTTTATTAAACATAAAATTTAATTCATTTTTAAAAATATTTATTAATTAATTGCTTCATATTAATATATATTTATATAAAATATATATGTATATATATATGTATATATTTATGTATGTATATATATATATATATATAAATATATATATAATATGTTGTGATTTGTGGGGGTTATATAATCAAGTGGTTATTATATTTAAATATATATAAATATATATATGTGTGTGTGTGTGTGTGTACTGGTTGTAAAGATATACAAATATTTTGAATGTTAGTTTCAATGTTTGGTTTCGTGCTATATGAGACAAATTTTTAAATGAATAACTTATAAATTAAATTGAGTGATTTATTGGAAAATTAAGTAAATTGGGAAATTTGCTCTTTAAATTCTTTGGTTGAATAGTTGTTTAATTCTTTGGTTTTTCTTTAGACTCTTCATGGTGTCACTTAAATGGTCATGTGGGAAAAAAAAAACCCTTAAATTAGTTTATCCTTCTATAGAAGCTTATGTTGTCGTTTAAAACTTCTAGAGGAATGGGAAAATGGTGGTTTATTATGTGACCTTTAATTTGATACTTGTCTCTATTTTAACTTTAGTTGTGATTTTGAGTTTATTTATCTGGGATGTATCGTTATTATGGGAGTTGATTTACATGATCTTAAGCGAGATGGTTTTTCCCCCGAAGTTGTTCTATTTTGTGGTTCAATGTTCTTGTTGGTACAATCCCTTGGAATTTGTTGTTATGTTTTGGGTTCTAGGGAGAGTGGCTCTAAGTGGGTGTCGACGCACAAAGGGGATGTTAGGATAACCCATGTTAGAGTTTGAGTAATAAGAGATAATCTAAATAATTAATTAGGGGGTGGGTAGTTAAACATTAACAAGATAATTGTGGATGCCTCGACCACCTGTTAGTGCTTATGTAGAATAAAGGTGGGCCGAGAAGGCCATGGTTGGAAAGATCGTTGCCTTGTCTCCACAAGAGGTTAACAGTTCCACATGAGTCACCCTATGGGGTCGGCGCCTAGAGAGTCTATCAGGATAACTATAGATGGGGGCCGACACCTAGAGATAGGCAGTGAGGATAACCCATGTAGGACTGTGTGATGACACTCTCCTCTAGCTTCCCCTTGAGTTTTTTTGTTGCTAACTTCTAGAAGTGGTCTTTTGATGTTGTGTTTCCCTTTATGTGTGTTTTAGCTTTCCATGGTTGGAGTTTAGTCTTGTGTATTTTTTTAGATGTTCTTGGTTGGGGACCCTTTTTTATCTACTCCTAGCATGGGGGTGGTCGGGTGGAACGTGCTACACACCTCATTGGGTTCCCTATCTTGCAATTGTACTTTTCAGTGCAAAGATTTGCAGAGATAGGTTGATCCAGAGTTTATATGTTTCTAGATGTATACTTGTACTTCGGTCATACTTTGTATATTGATATGTTACTCTCCCATGTATTGGGTAGACTTATGATGTAATTTTGAGTAATTTCTCAATGAGATGTACTTGTAGTTTGATATAATGTATAATCACATTATGTAATTCATGCTTGAATCATAATTGTTAATATCATTGATGTTGTGTTATATCTGAGAAAATATGTTCTTTATATTTCCAAGTAAAATCTATTATGAATGCATGTATGGTTTTCAATATGGTTTAATCTTGTCTTATTGCTTATCTTTAATAAATGTTTAAAAGAAGACATGCGAATGATTGGGTTACGTTAGTAGAATTGATAATTACTTTTATCAACTTTGTTATGGGATAGATTACATAATGTCACCTCGTGTACCCCAAGGGACGTAGGTGTTTAACTTGTAATCATTAGCTTTGTTAGTTGCATTAGTAAACTTAGTGTTTATTCTTAATGTTTTAAAAAAAAAATTGTAGCATGTTTAGTTGTTGTTTGGGGTTTACACGACGGGGCGTTACATTTAAGAATCTTTCTATGTCAAAGATAATATTACTATTTAAGAGTGATTGTGAACATCTTTTTATGTCAAAAGAAAATTTATTACCATTCAATAGTGATTGTGACATCTTTTTGTGTCAATATTCTCATCTAATAGTATGATTGAGAACATTTTTTTATGTCAAATACAATGTTATCATGTAGCCAAGTGATTGGACCATACCTTTGTGTAGCTAAACCAAGTTGATGTATACAATTAGTATATTGTGTTTTATGTGGAGTATCTATCCACTTAAATAGTCATAATTGTATTTTTTGGTTGGAGTAAGTTGATAGTAAACAATTGATATGGCATATCTTATGTGGGCTTTCTTACTTTAAACTAAGACCAAAATCATCTTATTTTAGAATAAGTAGATAGTAAACAAAATTATAATATGTTTTATGTGGGATTTTTTAATTTCTAGTTAAACAACACATTTGGTATTTATTTATTTTGTTAAAATATATAGATGGTAAACAATTACTATCTTGTTGTTTTATATGGGTTCTCTTACTTTAAAGTAAAAGTGAATCATTTTATATAATAATTATTTGAAGACACAAAAATATCATTAAACTTAGTACTGGAGTAAAACAAATGGTTGTTTATTCCAAATGCCTCTTGAGATTTTAAAAAAGTTAAATGTATCATGGTTACCAACTTTGACAACTACATTATATTTTATTTTATGTAGATAACATTGTCCTCCTTGCAACCTACTTCACATAGAAAAAATCAAATATTATTTATGAAATTTGTACCAAGTTCGATTTAATTGTAAATTTTGAAAAAGATAAATTATGAATTATTAAATAAAATAAATATTTAATCTACATTACAATTTTTCCTTCAACAACCATCTTCAAATAGTTCTCAAAGCTATTGATCTTAATTACAAACTAAACTACAAACTTAACATGAAAAAAGACCTTACATAAGATGAAGACATGTTGAATTTTGACATTGAAATAAATAGAGAACAACATTCTTTATGTTAGCAATCTTTAATGATCCTTTAAAGTTTTAAATTAGAGGATGTAAATATATTTCAAGAAATTTGAAAAATTAAAGAAATTAAAAAACAATTTATTATTTCTAATCTAAATATTATAAAAATATGACTTATCCTTTCTATTAAATCTAGAGCTTTAACATTCTATTTGTTGTAAGAAAAATAAACTAAAAAATTGAAAAAAATAGTTTTCTTATCATTAATCTTAAAATGTATGAATATAAGATCTATTTTAATATTTATATTGATACAATACCTTATACTGGATAAGGTCAAATGCATTCTTGAGAGGAAATAATAATATCTCAAAAAATCTACTCATTTATATTTGGAAATGTTTTAGAAATAGATATAAAATTGATAAGTGTATATGTCTAAACAACCTAAATAAGTAAAAGAGACCACAAACTATTTTCCTATATAAATACTTAGAACCTTGCTCAAATATTGAAAAAATAAGAAAATAAGGTTGTCTTAGGAATTACTTGCTCTAGAATTTTATCCAATATTTTAAAGAATTCCATCGCTTCCCTCCTTGAGGAAATATACTATGAGAGTAAATATAAGTACATCATATTTAGGTTTCAAATAGTTATGCTAGAACATAACTAAGAAAACCTTATAAATAATCTATAATTTATTAATGATGAAGTTAGATTCACTCTCATCCATAAGAGCTATATTTAAAGAGTAATAAGAGTTGAACTAAGCCAATTTTAATACATCAAGAATATAAATAACAATGTATAAGATATGAACTGAAAAATGAGTTGATTCTAAGACTCTAATTAAAGTAGTTTTTACTTGTGTGAATTGATTGTTCCTCACTAAAATTATGTTTAATATTAATGTAAAAAACTCTACTAAATTTTTATTCTTCATTTAAAAAAAGAATTGTACTTTGTTTAATATTATATTAGTGTTATAGATAAAGAATTTTTTACCATATTATATGTGGCATAGCAATTCCTAAGTACTCATATGCCATAAATGAGCTTGTTGATAGGTACATTCGTAGATGTATTCACCAAGTTATGCATATTCATGTACCATAAAGAGAGTTAATAGTTCAATAGGCGACATATAGGAGACTATGTAGTAACACACATTTTTTTATATGATATTTGGTACAAATGTTGATATTTATGTAACCCGACTATTTTTATTAAAAAATTCAAGGGATTGATGGGACAATGTGTTGACATGTTAAAATATTTACCTAGTTTAAGCACCTAGTGTTATTCGTATTTCTAAGTGTTATATAATATTTTAATAGTGGGGTTGGATCATACTTTTATGTGACAACAATATTAAATTCTATGTTAAGGATAATATTATCATGGTAGTTATTGAAGCATCTTTCTATGCCAAAGATAATATTTTCATTTAAGTGTGATTCTCAACATCTTTTTATGTCAAAGACAATATTACCATCCAATAGTGATTGGGGCATCTTTTTGTGTCAATATTGTCATCTAATAGTATGACTGAGAACATCTTTTTATCCCAAATATAATATTATCATGTAGAAAAGTGAGATCAAGTTGATAGTAAACAATTAGTATATTGTGTTTTATGTGAAATATTTATCCACTTAAATATAGTCATAATTGTATTTTTTGGTTGGAACTATAAGTTGATAGTAAACAATTGATATGGCATATCTCATGTGAGCTTTTTTACTTTAAACTAAGACCAAAATAATTTTATTTTATAATAAGTAGATAGTAAAAAGAATTATAGTATGTTTTATGTGGCCTTTTTCTATTTCTATTTAACAACAAATTTGGTGTTTTTTTTTTTAAAATATATAGATGGTAAACAATTACTATGTTGTTTTATATGTGTTCTCTTACTTTAAAGTAAAAGTGAATCATTTTATATAATAACTATTTGAAGATACAAAAAGTTCATTAAACTTAGTAGTGGAGTAAAACAAGTGGTTGTTTATTCCAAACACCTCTTGGATTTTTTTTTAAAAGTTAACTGTACGTAAAAGAGGATGAGTGCATGGTTACCAACTTTGACAACTACACCATTATATTTTATGTTATTTAGATAATATGTCCTCCTTGCAACCCATTTCACAAAGAAAAAAAAATTATTTATGAAATTTTTAACAAGTTCAATTTAATTGTAAATTTTGAAAAAATTAAAATCATGAATTATTAAATAAAATAAATATTTAATCTACCTTACAATTTCCATCAACAACCATCTTCAAATAATTCTAAAAGGTATTGATCTTAATTACAAACTAAACTACAACCTTAACATGAAAAATAACCTTATATAAGATGGAAGACATGCTTAACTTTGACATGTTGAAATAAATGGAGAACACCATTCGTTATGTTTGTAATATTTAATGATCCTTTAAAGTTTTAAATTATAAGGTGTAAATATATTTCAAGAAATTTAAAAAAAATTAAGAAATTAAAAAATGATTTATTTCTCTAATCTAAATATTATAAAAATATGACATCCTTTCTTTTAAAACTAGAGCTTTAATATTCTATTTTTTGTAATAAAAATAAATTAAAAAATCGAATAAAATAGTTTTCTTATCATTAATATTAAAATGTATGAATATAAGATCTAATTTAATATCTATATTGAAACAATAACTTATACTGAATATGCTCAAATGTGTTCTTGAGAGGACATAATAATATCTCAAAAAATTATACTTGAGTTTATATTTGAAAATATTTTAGAAATAGATATAAAATTGGTAAGCGTATACGTCTAAACAACCTAAATGAGAAAAAGAGAACACAAACTATTTTCCTATATAAATACTTAGAACCTTGCTCAAATATCGAGAAAATAAGAAAATAAGGTTGTCTTAGAAATTACTTGCTCTAATTTTATCCAATATTTTGAAGAATTCCCTCACTTCCCTCCATGAGGAAATATACCATGAGAGTAAATATAAGTACATCTTATTTAGGTTTCAAATAGCTATGCTAGAATAAAACTAAGAAAACCTTATAAAGAATCTATAATTTATTAATGATGAAGTTGATTCACTCTCATCCATAAGAGCTATATTTAAAGAGTAATAAGAGTTGAACTAAGCCAATTTTAATACATCAAGAATATAAATAACATTGTATAAGATATGAACTAAAAAATAAGTTGTTTCTAAGACTCTAATTACTGAAAGTAGTTTTTACTTGTGTGAATTGATTGTTCCTCACTAAAATTATGTTTAATATTAAGTGTACAAAACTCTACTAAATTTTTATTCTTCATTTAAAAAAATAATTGTAATTTGTTAATATTATAGTAGTGTTATAGGGAAAGCACATTTTACCACATTATATGTGGCATATCAATTCCTAAGTACTCATAGCCATAATGAGCTCGTTAATAGGTAAATTGATAGATGTATTCACCAAGCTATGCATATTCATGTACCATTAAAAGAGCTAATAGTGTAAGGAAGCTAAGGTAGCAAAACAACTTCATACACTAATCTTGAGAGGAGAATAATGCAAAATTTTAAAGATCTTTAATAGTTATAGAAAATCAAATAGAAATAAACATAAATATCATGCATACCACAACACAGTGATTTACGTGGGGAAAACCCTTTTGGGAGAAAAACCCCACACTCGAAAAGCTGCCCAATATATTATTAAAAAATTACAAAGATTGCAATATACTTGCAAAGCAAGCTTCTCACATGAGTATCATCAACCAGAGATCTGGAGGCAACATGATCACTATCAGACTCTTAGAATACATCACAACACACAACCGTAATACAGTGCCCTCATAAAATAGGGTTGCCTTGTAGGGCAAGTCAATCCAACAAAAAATAACGACCATTAGATATGAGACATAATGATGAATGGTCCATATTTACAATTTAATATAGTATACACAAAATTTGGGAGCCCTTGTTGGGGTGCACTGCCCCCTGGACCCCCAGTCGGGGGGATTATCCTCCTATACCCCTCGCAAGGGGGGGACCCCCGCACCCCCTGCCATCGTTGTATGAACAATACCTTATGTATCAACAATAACTTAAATGTAATTGCAAGGTTGAGACACATTTTCCCAACAAATAGTTCAATAGGCGACGTATAAGAGACTAAGCAATAACACACATTATGTTGTTATACTATCTGGCACTAGGGATGAATCACATAATTATTAAATGTCTTTAATCACCCATTCTATAAAAGAATAAACTAATAAAAGGAAGGAAAACATGGGAAGAAGAGAGAAGAATTATTATGAATATATCATGAAATATCTTAAAGAAACACTATGAATTTAGATATAAGAAGGAGAACAATGTGACATAAGGGCATGAGTAAGAATACAATATAATTTCATAAGCAAGAGCATGCTTGTAAGTAGATAGTTCTAAGAGAAGAGTGTAGAGAGGAATGCATAATATGAATGCATGAGAGAAATGCATGACATAACATGGTGCATACCACTTCAAGACTTACAATATATAATATATCTAACTATTTTGAAATAAAATATATGAAGTGTATATATCATTTGCAAATGAGTACAAATAGGGAATCTATAAAAATTCTAAAGATTTAATATCTATATAAACACAAAAAACTTCTCTCCTTTGATTAGATTATGTCAAAATTTATGACATCTACCTATTAAACATAATGAATCCCATAAATTAATTTTATTGTCAATATTTAGTGGTGCCACCCATGCTTTGGTTTCTAATGCTTAGAGGAGAGGGAGTTCTAGTATAAAAGTAATAGAAAAAAGTACCTAGTTTTCTTTGGGGGGCTAGGCATGAAGGGGATGACATAAGGAAAAGGGGGATTATAATATGAAATACATAAAAAATAGAGATAAAGTACCTATCAACAAAGGTAAATCCAAAAGTTAGCATATAGACAAGGTGAATCTTGCGAAATGATAAAGAGTAAAAGTCTAGAATTGTCATAAGCAATGCTCCATTGTTTATGATAGGGAAAAATAAAAAAATTAAATATGAAACATAAAAAATGACTACATTTTATGAATTGAAAGATATATTATGGGAATTTATAGATATGTTAGGACAAGGTGACACTAGAATCATTAAAAACATGAAGTTAGCCTAGGTTAGAAAAAAAAGAGATCTAGTAGAGTAAGGAAAATACTCCCAAGAGGATAGGATAGTAGTGCAAAGCACTAATTGAGGTAGAAGAAGTAAGAGAGTTCTCTATGATTGGTGACTCAAGAAGAAACTATGGAGGGAAACCAAACCAAAACTAAAACTATATAACCAATATAGACTTGAATTTTATGACAATTGCAACCCATTGGATGACAATGAGAGGGACCACAATAAGAGAGAGTTTTATGATGATGAAAGAAGGAAAATAAAGAAAACTAGAAGTAGATATGGAGAAGAGAGTACAATAGGAAAAATAGAAAATAAAAGAGATAAATTTGGAGAAGCAATGATATTTGAAGAAATAGAAAAAATAAATAAGGAAGAAGATGTAAGTTGTAAGAAAGGATTGGTTAATGTGGGAGGCTGGGTGGGCGTCCCTCCACATTAGCAAAGGGTTTTTGGTAGGCATGAGGTGGATCCCATGTGGCTTGGGGAGTGGGTATCACCACCAAAATGAAAGGAAGTAATGACGCTGTTAGAGTTTCGTATGGCCCAGTACACCAAGAAATGCAAAAATATGCAATCAGGATAGTTGGCAAGGAGATCATTTTTTGGTGAGCCCAGTGTTTAAAGAAGGTGGAGAAGGATGCCCTTTTTTTGGAAGGACGATCTTCCTTGCTCCAAAATTATGGTCCGCTCGTGTGAGGTGTGCTCAAATCTCTCACCGTGGGATTTATTTACCAGAAGAGGGTCTAGTGGTTGGGAAAAGTTAGTGTGGTTGTGGTTGGTGCTGGGCATGGGGTGTGAAGGGATGTGTGTCTTTGGCTCTATATTTTTTGTAGTGATGGCTTTGGGTAGTCGCTCAAAATTTGTTATTTCTATTTCGGTGGAGGGGCTGGAGGCGTTCGGAGCAAACACCCCCATCTCTCTGCATGCATTGGAAAGGAAATGCGTGTTTAGGGAGAATACTGACCAATGGCTTAAGCGAATTCTCTGCGACCCAGATCCCTTGGTTTTGGTTGCAGTGAAAATGACTCTCAGGAAAGGCCACCTTGAGAGGAAAGAGTATGCATGGGATAATGCATATATCCCATCTCGTTTCCTCACGAATTTGTTGGATAGTGGCATTTTAAAGGAAAAGGCTAAAGTAATGGTGGAGTGGTTGTTTCGTGAGGACTTGGTGGGTGGCTTGGATGAAACATTAAAGGCCGACATAGTGGGTAGAGGAATTTTGAGGCCAGTGGAATTGGAAAAACTATGGAATGAGGACGAGGCTATTAAATTTTTTCCCTTTCTTCTGGATTTGAAAGGGGCAGAGCTCATGAGGCACAAAATGGTTTCTACGGTGGTGGTAGAATTCCTAAAGAGGAAAGTGGGGTTGGTGGTGGCGGATGGTCTGGAATGGGTGGAAGATTTTGACTCCTTTGCTAAGCTGAATGGTTTTCTGTGAGGTGGTGGTTACTTTTTGTCTAGTTTTTGCTCGATCCTAGCTTTCGGTGTGGGTTTTGGTTCCTTCTCAATGAGTTTCTTGCTGTTTATGAGTTTTTGGCCACTGTGATGATATTCCCGCTTTTGTAGATGTAATGTAAAGTTTCTTTTTAAGTTAATAAAATATCCTACCCTTACGTATCAAAAAAAAGAAAGGATTGGTTAATACTAATAAAACACTAGATGTTGTGACCCCGTGTATCAAGGGGAATTGTTAGAAGATGAACCCCCTTGACCAAATGTCATAACTCATGTTGCTTTAGAAACATAAAAGAGAAAAAGAAGAAAGAGAAGAATAGACCACAAATAGAAAACCAAGGAGTGAAGAGGAAGAGAAAATATAATAAAAAAGATGTTTATAAGAAATTTAGAGGAAGTCCTAGGTGTGAAGTATTTTGATATAAATTCAACAAAAAAAAGTGAAGTAACAACATTAAAAATAAAATAGACTAGGTATAAATATATGTCTACATTAAATAATGGTAGAAGAAACAAAAACCACAAGAAAAACAAAATAAAACACTACCTATGGCAACAAATGGAATGAAGCTTCTTGTATTTCAAAGACACCAAGGATTCTTAAGAGCACCTATTTTTTTTAGAATCCTATTTGAGAAGACTAGGGGTTATAGAATATAAGGCCCTTTTTAATTAATTAGCTTATACAAGCCCTATCCTTATTTTCCTATTGAGGAAATATAAATATTTTAATAAAAGTGTCATGGTTTAGTACCAACAAATAAATAATAATAAATAATATGGTGGTGTGGGTTTCCATAAAGGGTTGTTGTAACCCCTCTGACACTTGGTAGCTTCTTCATGATAAATTCTATGACAAGAAATTAATAAGGAATTATAAGACAAAGTGGGACTATTTTTAGGAAATAATCTCATTAATATTTTAATTATTATCCTTGAGAGAGAAAATGTGGCCTACTAGTGCTATATACTAATGATCTCATTAGCCTTTGAGACATTGACCAACTTATTCAATATTTTTTATCATATTTTGAGCCTTTAATCAAATATATAATTTGAGGATAAAAACCCATGGATTCTAGAGATCAAAAGATAAAACTCCTTTGGCTTCCTCAAGATTGCATGATGAAAAGCTTTGATTTCTAGAGGGCAATCTCGCATGAAGTTTATAATTTTATACTTAAATTTTGTATGGATTTCAAAATATTATGGTAGCATATATTTTGTAATCACTAAATTATGGAGGAACCTTTACTCATATTTGTGTGTTACTTTTTGAAGCTTTAACATCTCTATTTTCTTTTGCAATCCATTATTACATCATTCTAGGCATTATTTTTATTAGAAATAACATATATAAATCATTACTCATCCATTGTATGCTCTCACCTTATACTCATAGGATTTAGGTGAAAGGGTGGAAAATTGTGGCCTTTCTAGGGTTTAGGACCTAGAATGACAATATTCACTTTCTCATTCAAGAATAAGCCCTTGAGATCTCAACACAAAGGAGAAAGAGATCTTGCATAAGGCTTGTTCTAGGGGATGAATGTAAACTAATGAGGGGTTCACCACTAAGTAAAGAATGGAAAGACAAATGCAATGCAAGATAGAATGATTAAACCTAGTTTGATGCAATGACTTCCTCAATGATCTAAAGATGCAAATGAAACAAAAAAAAGCTATAGAATGGAATGTGTGCACTTGGGAATCTAAAGATGGCTAGAAGGAGGTCTGAAACACTAGAAATTTTGTCTTTAATGTTGAATAGGACTCATTTGCCAAGTTGGGAAAATCAGTCCAGAATCTGGGTTACTGTGCGGGAACATGAATCAAATAAATGGGTATCCAAATCTGTAAAATCCTGATTTTTGACCAAAACTGGGACTCATTCACCAGAATTGGAAAATCGATCCAATTAGGGTTTTCTGGAACTTCAAGGTCTGAATCTACTCTTCTCAGTCTACTCAATTTGCTTTT
The DNA here is from genome assembly GCA_007258455.2 of Sequoia sempervirens. Lineage (NCBI taxonomy): Eukaryota > Viridiplantae > Streptophyta > Pinopsida > Cupressales > Cupressaceae > Sequoia > Sequoia sempervirens. Next base: position 49,060 of record VDFB02008099.1, read on the forward strand.
TCAAGTTTTCGGATTCGAATCTCTATAAATCAACCTGTAGGTGTTCTCCAATGTTCTCCAATGCTTGATGACAACTTTGACAACTTCTAGGCACTTAGAAAACTTTCTGCAACCTTGCTCTTCAATGTTTCTTCAATCTAAACCTGCAAATCACACACTAAAGAGAGGGAATTTTTTTATTTTGTTAGTGGATAGGGGCTTTCCTTGGTCAAACCTCATTTTGGTAATCAAACCTTGAAATAGAATAAAATAGGAATGGAGAATGATGAATGAAAAAAATAATGATTTTGTAACTCACCAAACCCTAGCAATAAATTGTTGCAAACATGTATGAGATGGATCCAATGGATGTAGATATTGACTCTTGCTTGAATGGGACAGATCTTGAATGAAATGCTATCTTGAATCATAAAGCCCTACATCACAATTATTAGCTCAAAAACAAACATGATCCATAAAGTCCTTGACATAATGATTGATGCTTGAACAATGCTCTAGAATACTTGATAATCTACCCTTGAAGACTCTTGAATGCTCTTGTGAACTAAAACTTTCTATTATGAATGCTCTCACAAAAGTCTTAGGTGAAAATGAATGAAAGAACCTTGTATTTATACTCAATTATACAAGAATTCTCGAAATTACAACACTACAAGCTGACATCAGATCTAGGAGGATAAAACCCCACCAGAATTTTGAATTAATTTTAATTTTGGGCCACACGGGACTCATTTTTCGAAGGTAGCAAATGATTCACACTAGGCATAATGCATGGGACCAAATTTAAAAATTCTTAGAAATGTGTGAACCCAGGTTCGAGACCCAAAAAACTAGGTGGGACTCATTCACCCAAGGTGGTGAATGAGTCCCAAATCACTAAATCTGGGGCCATTCAACCTGAAACACCTGAATTGTGATTGGGTATTAGTTTATGTCAGGATTATCCTCAAAAAGATGCATTAAATGGGGCTTGTGGATGCAAAATAAGGCCAATTAAAGCATAAAGAAGCCCAATTACTAATGAAAACCCTAGATAAGTGTGAAAGTGTGTTACAACACTTCACAACACTTTAGCAAGGTACCATTAAATTCATTCATTCACAAGGGCCCAAGACCTAATGTGAATGTGTCAAACACATTACAACACTAAATCAAGGCATCATTAGGCTTAATTATGCAAGGAGGGCACAAATAAGTGTGAAAATGACACTGACAACATCTTTCAACACTACATTTAGCGCCCACTTTAGTGAGAGGATGAACCTGCTTCAAACTCACACTAAAGTAGACAAACTAACTTCAAGAGGGGTCCAAATGTACCAACTCTAGTAGGATAGGATGAAAATGATCAAGAGGGGTGATCAAGCACCTAGAATCAAGATCCCATAACAAACCAACATAGGCATAATAGGACACACATGAAAATGATATAAAGAGCATCATAAAGGCACAAGCATGCACTGTCAAAGATGAAAAGAAAAGTAAAATAAAATAAAAGGATCAAATCAAGCTTCGAACATTTGTCCATCGTGATGTGGATCAGATCTAGGCTATTTTTCCAAAAAATGCAAGCTCACTTTGAGGTAGCAAAACTTCAGGATGTCCACTGGGTGAGGATCCGAAAGAGGTGAGGCACATACACACATGATCAGAATGTGCTCACACTCACAAGCAAGTGGCTAAGGGAAAGTCATGCCTTGGTCAAGCTTCCTGTCAAAAATTTCACAAAACAATTTTTGAGCTTCATGAGGCAAGCAAAACTTTGTATGCTTGGAGCTCACGAACAATGAACTTCAAGCTTCATGAGGCAAAAAAAAAATCATATGCTTGGAACTCATGAACAAATAAGATGGCTATATAGGCATGCAAGATGTGTTATGCAAGGTGGCCATATAAATGCAACAATAAGGAATGTTCAAAGGAGTCTTGCTTAATTCATACGAGGTCTTAATTTAGGGGACATTTTGCCTAAGAGAGGAACAATCAAAGAATAAAAGATTCACAAATTAGGTGATGCAGTGTGTCACATCAATCCACTAAGAGGAATATAATATGCTAAGAGAGATCACACTCTTGAAGGACATCATACCCAACGTCATCCACAAAGCGAAAAATGCATCGCATAAAGTAAGAAGACTGCACCATGAACCATGAGAAATTAAAATGCAAAAGAATAATGCTAATGTATGCCCCCACTTTAAAGAAATTACTAAACACCATTTTGTGAGCAATTACTTTAAAGTATCGAATGATAAATGCAAACAACAAAGAAGACATGAGAGCCAACCTGGAAATCCCTATGCCAAGTCATATGTTTCCAAGTAGAGCTACGTCATACAAAGGACAAGGGGTTTCTCCCAAAATGAAACTCCAAACACATGAGGGATCCATGGATTCATGGTCAGTATGTTCTTACTACAATTTTTTTTTAGAAAGATCGGAATTGTCATCATTCCCCAAATACTCATCGAACAAGAAGAATGACAAAGAGAGTGAGAACAAAGAAAAAACTTCTGGGTCAAGATGGAAGAGACATGTCTCAACACCTTGTGTCATCCCCAAAAGGAAAACACAAGAAAAATGAAAAAGATAAAAGAAAAAGCTTTTGGGTCAACATGGAAGAGACATGAATGTCTCGACGCCTTGCGTCATCCCCAAAAGGAAAACACAAGACACATGAAAAAGATAAAAGGTGAAAAGATAAAATATTTACGACATAGAGGAGAATGAAGGTACAAATAGAGGAATGCCACAAAGAGAGAGGGATACACCAAATAGAACATTACGGGGGATCACATTATGTGCATGCAATCATAAAAAGAAAAATGAAAAATAAATAATGCAAAATACTTGTAAGGCACATGCAAATCAATCTATGAGTAGGTCATTCACATCTCAATCATGTTCATTGTATACTAAAGGTAGACAACCAGCCAAAGGGACAATAGTAAGTGCCAAACTAGGGCCATCACCAAGTTCAACACAATAGGAGGTCGAATGATAATGTCTAAAGAAGGGTTCAACTCTTGTTGCATTATAAGATCTTTTTGTTTTGGCGAAGGGGGAGGCTCATCATGCATTGCTTCAGTCAAGTTTGGATTTTTATTTTCTTTGTCTATTTCTTCATGTAACCTGCGAGCAAGGGCACGATGTTTATGCCTACGCTCTCTAGCACCTCTATTTATTTTAGTTCGATTTTAAAGTTTCGTTTGTGTAGGAGTGGGTTGATCAACCATAGGTTTCTTTTCTTCCCTAAGGGGAGGAATGGAAGGAACCATAGGAGGTTGTTTGACCACTTTCTCTTTGACTTTGTAAACTTGTTTTATTCTAGGAGGTGTGATGGGATTGTTTTCTTTATCTCTTGGTTGTTTGTAGGAAATAGGTGAAGGTTCTATCTTAGGTTGGTCTTGGTTATTGGGAGTTTCTTTAGGCTCAATCATGGTTTTTTCTAGGACGGTAGGTTCAGACGGAGACATGGTTTAGAGGGATAATTCTGCTATTTTCTTTGCCTTGAACTTTTGATATGACAGGAAAAAGAAGTCTTCTCATGGTTTTATAGGTTCTATAGGCTTGAGCCAAAATAAATCTAAGGAAAAGTTTCCTTTGGAGGAAAATGGGTTAAAGCCACTATGATGGACGGTAAATATTTCATTGTCAAAGGGAAAATTTAAGCATTTATGTATGACTGAAGGGACCATATTCATGGAGCGAAGCCATGGATAGCCTAGCTTCACATGAAATTGGTCCGACTGCGGGATGATGGAGAATGAGATATCTAATATTTTTGGTCCTATTTGCAATGGAAAGGTGATCAATCCTATTGTAGGGAAAGTGAAACTATTGTGTGTCTTGACCCATGCTTTTGGTTTATCATATATATCTTGATAGAGTTCATGCAGAAGTAAGAATTTCTCGGTGATCACATTCTCTCCACAAACAGGATCTATTAGTATCCCATTAGTGGGCTTGTCATAGATTCGGCCGACTATGTAAAGAGGACCATCAGGTGCATGTTTAAGTATATCTTTAGAGGTGAAAGTAATGTCAAGAGGATTTTTAGTTTGTCCCTTACGATGTTGAGTTTCAACCAATGCAACCAAACCATCGAAATAATTTTTTTCTTGTTGATCATTATCCATGGGACTTTGTTGAATTGTATCTATGTTCTCATCATCCGTATCAACATTCATCACATCAGTCTTTGTAGTTTCACTAGCTTTGACAAATGAAATGTTATGTTTCAGCATGGGGTTGGTAAAGATTTGCAAGTTTCGGTTAGGAGGGGCAACAAACTTATTTCATTGATCTTTAATACCTCCAATGGAAAGACAAGTGAAATGAATGAGGTCTTGCACAAGATGTTTAAGATGCTTACAATGTTCTGTATCATGCCCATTTTGTCGATGATAATGGTAATAAACATTTGATTTGAAGTTTGGGGGTAAAGACTTATTAGGATTGGGTGTTTTAATGGGAGGATAGGTAATCATTTGCTATTCTAAAAGTTGGGACATTGTGTTATGAAGGGTATCGGGTAAGGGAGTGAATTGTCTTTTCAGGTCCCCATAGATAAAGGGTATCGTGGCTTTAATGGAAACTACTTGGTTATTGACATTTTGAGTTGTTTGTTGAGGTGGATTAAATTGGAGGAAACTTTTGTTCTATTTTCTAAAAGGTTGGGGATTATTTTGGTTTGCGGGCTCAGATTTCTCAGTACGAGTAGAGGTGGATTTTGTATCTCGACTACTAACCGAATTTTGATAATCATGGAGGGTAGTACACAAGTGCATAAAGGAGGGAAATTTCATCATGGTAAGTTTGTCTTGTATCTTACTTTGCAAATTTTCTATGAACATCTTTTGAAGGTGAGGATCGAGAACCTTGACATTGATTTGGGAATAAAGAGATTGATAGCATGAGATAAAGTCAGTTATCTTTTCTTCTTTTTGCTTGCATCTCATCAAATCGACCAAGGTCATCTTAGGAGTCATATGCACTTGGAAATGGTTTACAAATGCCTCAAAAAGTTCATTGAATGAACAAATTGAGTTTTTCAGTAAAGAAGAGAACCATTCCAAGGCAGTATCTTTCAAGGACATAGGGAAAAGTTTAGCCAAGAGTTTATCATCAAGGACAAAGTCACTACATAAGGTAGTATAAGAATTAACATGGTTAGAAGGACCTCCCTTTCCTCCACATTTCTCAAATCTAGGAACCTCTACACCTTGTGGCATCAGTGTTCACAATATCTCTAAGGACAATGGACTACTTTTGACATAATATGTGGGTGGGCCATTTTGATTTTGATTGATTGTGGAATTTTTTTTTTGAAGGGATGAAATGGTTTGGAAGAGTTGGTTTATGAGAGGGTCATTGCTTGTGTTATGAGATGGAGGTGAAAAAGGTAGGGGGTGTATGTGTTCGAGGGACAAGTGAATGGAATTCTAATAGGTGGTAAGGTAGTAGGAGATATGACATGCAATGCCACAAAGGTACTAGGGATGCTAGCAAAAATACTCGAGGAAGGAATCAAATTACTAGTTGGTTGCATTGTTGTTGTGACTTGAGGGTCGATATAGGTAGGAATTGAGGCAATTGTTGTGGGACGAGGAATTTGAGTTCCTCCTTAGCTTATGACATTTCTTGTAGGTAAAGGACAACTAGTGGTTGAAGTGAGGTGTTTTCCAAATATTCAAACTATGTTTTTCACAAGGTCATGTCCATCTTCACTTTCAAGCATGCGATGAATGTTATCTATAGTAGGGATGGCAGTAGTTGAAATGTTGTCATTTTTCACTTGATGTTGTAGGTTTACTAGGTCTTCATGGATTTGAATTATGTTTTCTTATGGGACACTATCATTCCTTGTTTCATCATACATCACACTACTTGAAGGAAAAGAGTTGTTAAGGGTATGTTCCATACCTAGTGTACTAGTGTCAATACTAGGAGTGAAAGAGCTAGATAACCCAAGATCCACAATGGTTGTGCTATCATGGGATGACATGAGTCTCAAAATTCATCTCAATATAGTATTAGAAATAGGACACCAAATGCTCATGCAAGGGCTTCTAAATGCAAGATGAATGCAAATGCAATATAAGCTAAGAACAATGAAATGACTATAACAAAAATTTTGTAAACTGAAACAGAAAGCTATAAACAACAAACATAATCTCAAAAATAGTGCTTTAAATGCCAAAAAATGCAGTGTAGAATGTGCATAGGGACTGATTTTCCCAAGGTGGTGAATGAGTCCCAATAGGGATTTTTTTCAAAAAATTTAGGAATTTTCAATTGATTTTTATGCTTTTTATGTTGTATGATCTGAATTCTAAGTGAAAATCCAATTTTTTATTTTTATTTTAAATGAAATGAGATGCAAAAATGAAAGCTATATGAACTTTGACTAATGCAAAATTAGAAACCCTAGAATGCCAATTAACTAATGCAAACTCTAATGCAATGTTAATGCAAGCAAGATCTAGGATGATAATGCACTCCAAATCATAATTATAATGTTCTAAATGCAGGTTCACCAAAATGAAAAGGTGGAAAATTGTGGCCTTTCTAGGGTTTAGGACCTAGAATGACAATCTTCACTCTCTCTCATTCAAGAACAAGACCTTGAGATCTCAATGCAAAGGAGAAAGATATCTTGCAAAAGGGTTTTCCTAGGGGCTGAATGTAAACTAATGAGGGGTTCACCATCAAGTAAGGACTTGGAAAGACAAATGCAATGCAAGATAGAATTCTTAAACCTAGTTTGATGCAACGACTTCCTAAATGATCTAAAGATGCAAATGAAACAAAACAGAAAGCTAAATAATGGAATGTGTGCACATAGGAATCTGAAGATGGCTGGAAGGGGGTCTGAACACTAGAAATTTTGTCTTTAATGCTAACTAGGACTCATTTACCAAGTTGGGCGAATCAATCCAGAATTTGGGTTTCTGTGCGGGGAACAAGAATTTGCCAAATGGCTATTTGAATCTGCAAAAAACTAATTTTTGACCAAAGTTGGGATTCATTCGCCATAATTGGTGAAGGATTCTAGTTAGGGTTTTTTAGAACTTCAAGGTTTGAATATGCTCTTCTCAGTCTACTAATCTACTTCTACAAGTTTTCAGATCCAAATCTCTATAAATCAACCTGTAGGTGTTCTCCAATGTTCTCCAATGCTTGATGACAACTTTGACAACTTCTAAGCACTTAGAAAAATTTCTCCAACCTTTCTCTTTAATGTTTGTTCAATCTAAACTTACAAATCACACACTAAAGAGGGAAAAATGTTGTTTTGTTAGTGGATAGGGGTTTTCCTTGGTCAAACCCTACTTTGGTAATCAAACCTTGAAATAGAATAAAATAGGAATGGAGAATGACGAATTAACAAAATATGATGTTGTAACTCACCAAACCCTAGCAATAAAGTGCTGCAAACATGTATGAGATGGATCCAATGGATGTATATCTTGATTCTTGCTTGAATGGGATAGATCTTGAATGAAATGCTAGCTTGAATCATAAAACCCTACATCACAATTGTTAGCTTAAAAACAAACATGATGCATGAAGTCCTTGACATGATGATTGATGCTTGAACAATGCTCTAGAATACTTGATAATCTGCCCTTGAAGACTCTTGAATGCTCTTGTGAACTCAAAATTTCTATTATGAATGCTCTCACAAAAGTCTTGGGTGAAAATAAATGAAAGAACCTTGTATTTATACTCAATTATGCAAGAATTCTCAAAATTACAACACTACAAGCCAACATCAGATCTAGGAGGATAAAACCCTGCCAAAAATTTGAATTAATTTTGATTTTGGGCCACATGGGATCCATTTGACCAAAGTGGCGAATGAGTCCCATTAGGCATAATGTATGGGATCAAATTTAAAAATGCTTAGAAATGTGTGAAACCAGGTTCGGGACCCAAAAACCTAGGTGGGACTCATTCACCCAAGGTGGAAAATGAGTCCTAGATCACTAAATCTAGGGCCATTCAACCTGAAACACCTAAATTATGATTGGGTACTGATTTGTGTCAAGATTATCCTCAAAAAGATGCATTATATGGGGCTTGTGGATGCAAAATAAGGCCAATTAAAGCATCAAAAAGCCCAATTATTAATGAAAACCCTAGATAAGTATGAAAGTGTGTTACAACACTTTAAAACACTCCAAAATAAGGTAGGATTAAGGTTATAAAGAGGTTTATTAGGTTTAGTAAATTGATAAGACCTTAGAAACGTGTGAAAGTGTGTTACAACAATTCACAACACTTTAGCAATGTATCATTTAAATTCATTCATTCACAAGGGCCCAAGACCTAATGTGAATGTGGAAAACACATTACAACACTAAATCAAGGCATCATTAGCTTAATTCTATAAGGAGGGCACAAACAAGTGTGAAAATGTCATCGACAAAATTTTTAGACACTACATTGGGTTATAAAAAAATGTTGAATAATAATATTTATTCATCGTATGCTCTCACCTTGCCCTCATTAGATCTTGGTGACTAGAGAAAGTGATAAATATTTGATATTAACTTTTTTGAGAATATTACAGTGGTATCAAAAAATTGATCTTACTAGCTTGAAGGATGAACAAAAATGTTGATGCCATCCAATGAATGAGAAATAAGATATTTGAAAAGAACAAAAGAAGATGAAAAAAATCCTTGATCCAACACAAGATTTAGAGAAAAAGAAAGAAATGACATAAGGGGGAAGATGATATAAGAAATTAATAAATAAATAAAATTAGGATTTCTTTCACGAGAATCTTTAGAGGAAGTAAGGTATGCATAAACACTTCCAAAACTAATCTTAGAGGAGAGTATTATGATTCTTTTACAATTAAAAAAATTAAAAAACACATATAAAACATAAATAAAATCACATCACAAGATAGGTTTACATAGGGAAAACCCTTTTGGGAGAAAAAACCCACACTCCAAAGTAACCTAATGTATTATTTAGTAAAATAAAAATAGTTACAATTTACTTGCAAAGCAAGAATTTTGAGGAGTATCACCAACCAAAACTTTGGAGTAATTCTAATAGCATAACAATACCTACCAACTCACTACCAATACTTCCATCTCAAGAATCCTATAAATATGATAAGTCACACATGAAACCACCAAATTATAATAATGAAGCCATGAGCTAAAACTACCCAAAAAAGTGGCATCCAAACACCGAGTTAGAAAACCAACACCCAAATCCCATGATGAGTTCATAGGCTAAAAATAACATATTCCTTCCATTTTCATAAGCATACCATGATTCACTCACAAAATTAGGCATTGAATTTTAGATTGATTAGTTAGAATTTAGGATCTTAGGATAATAATCATTATAAAAAAGATATAAAATAAATAAAATGATAATAATACAAACATAGATTTTACACATTACACAAGATATACATGGGGAAAATCCTTTCAGATAAAAAACCCCATAAAAAATCATTTTATTAAAGAAAACTTACAATGTAATGGTCTATTATAACATAGGCCGAACTTGGGGAATACTTCTCCATTCTTCCACATGGCCAATAATACCTCATGTGCATAGTGATATAGTTCACAATATAATCTCCATATTCCACACCTCTCAAATGAGAGAAACCTCCATAAATATAGAAGGAAGGGTGACATAATACTTGAAAGAGTATTAGTCACACCTATTTAACAACCCCCATTCATAAATAATAAATAATCTATTATTTAGATTATAATTATTTCAAATGGGATATGCTTAATAAGCATATAATATGTAAGGTTTTATAACCTTATATTAGAACAATATATAAATGTTATAAGGGTATGACCCCTAATAACATTATGTTCTAACACTCCCCCTTAATGTTAATAGGGGGCATCACATGTCAATTTTCATAAAAGAAAAAATGAAGTACCCCAGTAACGTAGGTCTTCTTTGACAGTGATAAATAGGGACACAAATATATGCCAAAATGAATTTCATGTATTCCAGACTACATGAAGTTCATCTTGTCATAATTTATAATCCTAGTGTTTTTAAAAATGATGCTATATATATGATGTATTCAATTAGCATGAAATTCCTCCCCTATAGTACAAAGTTAATCTAATCTTCTTATGCTAATTATTGTTAATATTATGGGTATCAATTATTATTGACCCTAGATCAGGGATGAATGTTTGTGGTGTTTATTTGTTACATCACATTCACATCAATTCTTCTCTTGTTGCTACATCTCTCTTTATTCATGGGTTTGAAAACATTGGTCAAAAAGATATTGGCATGGTAATATTACCTTTTTAGCTAGGACATGTTACCTTACCTACCCTAGTATATGTGATGCTAGGTACTTTATCAGATAATATTATTCTAGTTCCTGTAGATACACTCTATGGGTGCAATCATGTCTACCTTAATAAAATCCATTAAATTGATCCATAATAATAAAGTACATACAATAAGAGAAAATCCTTACCCCTTTTAATATTGCCAACATGCTAAATCATGTCATGTGAATCCTCCTCTTCATCCTCTTCATAACTTTGTACCTTCTTCTACACCAAATTATTAAACACCATCATCACCTTCTGATGGTGATGATGTACCTTCTTCTTCTAATGCATGTCTTTGTGATGACTAGGGCTCCTTAGACTTCACCCCCATGGGCCAGGTGATGAGTATAACATTGACCATCATTTTGACATTCCTTTATTTAGCAAGGATTTGCATTCTCATGCTAGAATTTATCCTTCTTCTATGAATTTGGCTAGTGCTTCTCCTAAATTTAATTATACTTGTCATTGTTCCAAGGCTAGTGATGTTAACTATCCTTCTCCCTCTAATTTGGAGACATGTCATAGGCTTGAATTCAAAAATATTTCTAAGAATGGATACAAAGGAAATGGTCTTGGGTGCATGGAACAAGGAGTTAAGGCACATATAGAACTTGCATTATACTCATCAAGAAAAAAAATCAAGGAGTTAAGGTCCCTATGAAACAAATTCAAGAAACACTTCCTTTTTGTGAACATGATCAAGCACTTGGCCCCATTCCACTAGTGAATGTTGAGACTTGCAAGAAAAAATCGAACATCAAGATTGGTGCTATAACGCTTCCATTTTCTAATGCACCTATATCTTCTTCACATGACAAGTGACATCAAGGTTCACCTATGTATGAATCATTTTACATAATCAACATTATTATTCTTGTATTATGACATTGAGATTTCCTTTCTCATAACATGAGAAAACTTCTACACCATTATATGGAGTTTTTTTTTTCATTTTTATGACATGAGATCACCTTTGTCATCATATTTTGATTACCACACTATCTTTCTCATAAATGGAATAGTAGGGAATTCACCTCTATTTTTATCTCTTCTATTCTCATGAAATGTTTGAACCTTCCTTCTTCTATTGTGTTGATACCCACTATGTGGCACCTGTAGCTTTCTTTTTTTTCTCATTGCCATTCATGGTGGTACAATCTCATCTACACCCATACTTTCTTCATGGTAATAACACAATATTTTCTCTCATGGAAATTCATGGTTTTCCTCACCTATATTTTTAGGGGCAAGGGAACTATTTTTGAAGATGTGCATCCTTCCTATGGATCCCCTATCTTATTTCTTCCCCATTTATTTACCTTAAAATATCATCATACTACACATGCCAATATTTTAAGGGGAGTACATATATTCTACTCACTCGTGTATCCTTACATGCACCTTATCTAAGTTAACCCCCTATGGTGCTTCTTTATTTTAGACCATTATTGTGTTGCTTATTTTTATGCTCCTTAAATAACCCCCCCCTCAAGGTGTTGGTTTTTATTACACTCCCTATCACATTGGTATCATATGAACCATCTAGCATAATAAAAATTTCGAGCTTGTGGTCCTTCATCTATCCTACTTGGGTAATCTATGAACCACCTAACATAATACACCTTGCTCATTTTTGGGCCTTCATATGTACCTAGGTAATCTATGAGCTACCTAACATAATGTCTATGTGCTTCATATGAATTGGTTTTTACATTCATTATCACCTAGCATAACACATCTTGTTAGACTGTGACCCATTTTTACATTATCATTTTCATGATCCCTAGTGTTAAAACAAGCTAGTGTTTGAGTCATGTACTCTCTTCTATAAATATTGCTTCCCTATTTCTTGTATGCATTCTCTCCTTGAAGGAATCAATCAATCCATGAAATTATTCTCATCATTTAATAAATTATTTTGTGTTATTATTTTATATTTGTTACATTTTGGAGATGATACATAGTATCAAGAAAACCTCCCACATTGAGGTCCCTTTCACTTTGCTAACTCAAAACCTTCTTGTGTTAATCACTATGTATTATTATCCTTTTTTTATGTTTCATTTATGTTTTTATATATATTCCTATGATTATTTTGTTCTAACCTGGTGGTTTTGTAGGCTTTTGTTGTCTAACTATTTTCCTTGTGTAGGAATTTTGTTTTTTAATGTATTTATTTATTAGGTTCTTAGCCTAGGGGCACGGTTCCTCTACTTGAAGAGTTTTCATCATATATAGTATCTTTTTTGTGTTTCTATGTTATTTTCTTTTTAGTGCTATTCCATTTACCTTAGCATGTTTATTCATGTAGGTTCATAAGACTGCTAAAGTGGGGGAAAACGTAGTGTAAAAAATTGTATACCCTTAAAATTTCACCTATGTTGTGTTCACTTTGGTGTCCATTCCCTTAGTATTTTTTGTATGCTCATTTTAGCCCTTTCATCACCCTTTATCATTCTCAAGGTTCCCAAACCTCATTTCTTGTGGTCATTTTTTCATGTCACTTTTGTGTTCACCCTTATGAATTTCTTATCTCCTATCTTTGTGAGCATAAATTATTTAGAAACTAGCACTTACCATGGATGTCTGCGCGTTGTGCTAGTGTTTTGAAATAATTTTTGTTTTAAAGGCTACTTTTTAAGTGTTTTTCCACTTTCACCTTTCTAGATCAATGAAAATGGCTTAGGAAATTTCTAAACAACTTTTCAGCCTCTTCCTCTTCCACTCTCTTCTCATTTTTAAATCTATCTTTTTATTTTATAAAATATATCTCTTTCTCTCAAGCTCTCACATAGTACTCTCAAGATTTTCAGAGAACTCTCACAAAATTATCTCTAGCTCTCCTACGCTCTTTGGCTTCATTAAGCCTTTTAACATCAAGGAGGGGTAAATTTTTTATTTAAACAAGAAAAAGTTACAAAGCAAGGGCATTAAATAGACCTATCAAGCTCCACCAAGTGATCCAACTATTGAGACAAATCTGGGGGTAGCTGACCCCGATCCACCAAATTTCAATCATGAATATGATCAGAAGCCCATTTAGCCAAACAATCATCAACACGATTCCATTGTCTAGGAATATGAGTGAAAGTAATAAACTCTAGAGAAGCACAAAGAATGAGAATCTGTTCAACAATTAAAGCCAATTGCCAGCTCACAACATCTAAATTCCACCTATTTAGCAAGTTCACCACAACTTGGGAGTCAGACTCACATATGATCCTTCGCCATCCCAATTGACTGCCCCACTCCACAACCAATAAAATGGCCTGAGCCTCCATTAAATTATTAGTATGAAGACCCTTATAAACAAAGAAGATAAATTGAACACCTCTAGAGCTATCCCGACCAACACCACCAATTCCAGCATGACTTGGATTTCCACAACAATAACTTATTTTATTTTCCCCTTAGCACCTTGGGATTATCACATCCCATCAATATTTCATTTTAGTCACTACTCTTGTTTATGAAACACACACTTTTTCTATCTATTTATCTATCTTGATTTTTGTGGAGGTAGAAATATGAAAGAAAGGATTTGACTAAGTCAAATCCCCAAACAACCCTAAACACTTTTCCTCTTCTTTATGTTTGTAGGTATTTTGAGAGCACTCAATCACATGGAGGTTTGCAAGAAGTTTCTTGTTTTTAAATCCATTTGTATTATTAATTTAAATCATTTAAATAATTTAAGTCAATTAATTTCTTATTGTATAGTATTTGCTGGATTTTCTTATTTCTAGATTTTTTAGGTGAGGTGAATGACTAAGTTGGAATTTTCACATTTTTGGGTAGTTTCTACATGTGGTTTGTACAAATTATAGTGTGGCATGCAAACATTTGCATGATGCATTTGCATCCTTGATGGCGACCTCTTGATTTCAACCCCAAGTTCTTTATTCTCTATATTTTCCATTTTTGTAATTAATTGGTGACTTTTATTTTTCTAAGTTTAGTAATTTTCACTAGTTCATTCTCTTCAAACATTTTAGCTAGTTAAAGATAAGTGTAATTTCTAAAATTTACTATATATGTATTTATATATCTATGTATATATATATATATATAAATATATGTATGTACATATATACATACATATATATATATATTTATATACACATATTTACATACTATATATATACATATATATACACACACATATATTTATACATATATATATATATACATACATATATATACATATATTTATACATACATATATAATACTTATAAATATATACATACATATATATATAACTGTATGGAGATAACAATGACTTCATACACCAACTCATGATGAATGTTCAAGTATATATTTACATGTAGGTATAATGTATCATCATATAGTTAGATTACAAAATTATACAAGTGTCTGGGTTCTCAGATATCATGGTTTGACTATCATGTTACTATCTACCTCTCTTGAATGATACTCTCCCTCAACACACAAGATGGAAACATAACCTCCATCAACCTCATGTCAAATAGATGGCAAGTCCATACCAATACAAAAAAATATATGATTTAAGAAATACCAACCATTCCATAATGAAAAACAAGTGTCGATATTATGTATAACCAACTATCAAATCAAATCAAGAATATCTCATATAGGCAAAAAATATCAAATTACCATAGTATCATGTAGAACATAATGTCATCACTCTCAGTGCATCATTTAAAATATTGAATACACACACCTTAATTAGTTAATTAATCATAAAAATATTTTCATAATAAGTGATTAAAAATGGGTTGTGACATTTTCCTCCATGCCACATGTAGCAATTTAATTAGACTAAATTTAACACTCTAGATTAATTTATGCGGTCAAATGTAGTCATAAACATGAAATTTTATCGGTAAATAAGTATCTTTATTAAATTTTTAAAAAGTATAAATTTTATATCTACTACTTTCTTTCAATTTTCTAGTCAATATAGGTTTCTTATAGAAAATATGAAAATCTATTTGAGCCAATAAAACACATTAAAAAATGTTAAAAAAATCTCAAAAATAAGTGTGTACTTCATATCAATGTCTTTGTTTTAATAAAAAATATATTTCAATTTTGGTATATCTTGGTATATCTGCAAAGAGTTATGTAAGACAAAAAAATATTAACATAATAATACTTATTAAATAAAAAATTAATAGTAATAATAATTAATAAAATATTACAAAAGCATCTTAAAAATATCAACATTAAAGATTTATGTTTGAGAAAGAATGAGAATATTTTATTTCTAACTTAAGTTATGGGATGAGAAAAGGTACTCAATCAATAAAAATATATATATTAATAAAATATTATAAAAGCATCTTAAAAATATCAGCATTACGGATTTATGTTTGAGAAAAAATAAAAAATATTCTATTTCTAACTTAAGTTATGGGGATGAGAAAAGGTACTCAATCAATAAAAAATAAAATATATTAATTCACTTCATTAAAAATTAATCAAATATGATAAAAATAATTTTTTAAAATAAATAAATAAATATAATCTACATATAAAATATCAAAATCATTTGTTTATATCAATATTGAATTATTCATGGTATGTTCATTATAGTTGATAGATTGTGACAATTTTTGAAAGAAGAATATTTTATGTGGCTCTAAACAATGAAAAAGTGTGATATACACAATTGTGTTGTCGGTGCATACTATTAAGGTGCTTGAATTAGTGTATGACCTAAGATTTCTAACATATATCTAAAATTTGAATTTCAAGCTACATTTTTAGAGTTACATATTCATGATTAGAGGGGAAAAAATAACTCAAAAATATTTGATTTTTTTAACAAGTTCTTCCTTATTTAATTATACATTTCAACTTCCACAAGTCCTTATCAAGTGTAGCGACTCTTTGATTATCATGCCAAGAATTCTAATATATTATTTTTAGCATTTTAAAAATATTTTATCATAAAACCATATAATAATTTAATTCAAAATGTGAAAGTAATGTAGAAGGTGTACATCTTTGATAGAGAGTTTATGACTTTTATATATACTTTTAGTGAAGATATTTATATTTTATTCACATCTCTATTTTATTCACTGTTTTAACTTAAATATTCAAATCTGCAATCTTATAATATCCTTTAAATTACCAACTTAATTCATATTAATTAATTTCACTACTTAGAACAAGTTCTAGAGTACCTATGATCCTTCTTTGATGTCATCAAAGGTATAATATCATTTCAACATATCAATGTGAAGGAAACAAATGATACCCTTTGAATTTTATGTTTAGTTATGTTAAAGAAATATTAAATAATATCTCTTGAAATTTATTATAATATGCACCACTTAAATGAAACTTGCTTCTTCCTTAAGTAAAATATGTAAGTTTCCATTTATATGTGTATACATGTAAATGTTTAAAATTTAAGATAAATAACAAATTTAAAGTGTTATATTGAAGGATTATAGATTAACTGGTGAGGATGATAATATGTTTTTTGTTCCGCTATATGTAAAGGTTCAAACTTTTAGATGTACGATTAAGTTAAGTTTGATCCCATCAATTTAGATAAATTGATTCTCACTACTTATAATTTTTCACGATGAACTATATGTTATTGTATATTAAAAATATAGAAATATAATATATAATTCACATAAAAGTAGATAAATTAAAATGTCACCTCCAACAATCTTATTATATATTTAAATAATAATCAAACTTTATATCTTTTTTTTAGACTGTAGGAATCAGTGGCGTATCTGTCCCCCTATAAACTATAGTGCGCCTGGTAAACTTTTTTAATGTGGTCGGTGGTGTTGGCGCGACATGCCCTTCGGTACCACAAATTTGGGGGGAGACTAGACCTCGTGACCTCTTACCTGCAACAAAATGCTTTAGCAAACTTTATATCTTTTAATAATAATTATTTAAATATATTTTTTACCTATTTAATAAAACCCAACATTCCCCTAATCATAACTTTAACAAGTCAATTAAAAAAAGACTTCAAATGTTTACTTACTCATATATTATAATCTTTGTACAAAACACACTATTTATACTTGCATAATAAAATTTACTTTATGCAAACAAACCTACTTTGAAGACTATAACATTAAAAACTTTAAAAAGTCCTATCATGGTTGTCCCAAATACACAAAAAGAGGACATAAAATCCTACATTATTCTCATGTGTGTTGTCTATGAGAAATAAAATATAAGATAGACCTCCACCTAATCACTTATAAAATATATGTAAACAAAGATATTAGACCTATTTATGTTTAGATCTTCCCAATCCAACAATAATTTAGTAAAATAATATTACACTTAAAACGTGTCAATGGTCAAATCATAGGACAAAACTAGCAATAAGTTTTCTTAATATTAAAGTATTAATTAAGAAGATAAATTAAATATTAAGTGGTCTTTCATTTATTGGTGAAACTGGTTTATAAATATTTTATTGAATATTAAATATTAATGTAAGATCAAATAATTAAAATTGGAATCATAATCTTGCTGACTTTAATAAAATGAACACCATTTAGTCTTTATTTTTAATTAAAAAATTAATTATTTATATAATTTTAATATATGTTTTAAATAGTAACAAATTATAAAATTATTCAAAAAATATTTATTTTCTCAATAAATAAATAAAAATTGTGTAAGCTTTTCATATATAAAAAATATAATAATTTTATTATGTTTCTAATTTACTTAACATGTGTTAAAGGATTGTCCAAGTAATTAGAATTCAAAGACATTTTTATACTAAGATAATAAATAATGAATAGGGGATGCTTAGTAACTACTTTTCTTTGGTGTTATAATATCAAACTTAAGATATTTTTGTTCAAGAAGTAATGATGCATGTGATTGATATTATTCTTTTGTATGAAATATAATGTGGAATCAATAGTTTAAATAACTAATATTGGGTATGTTTTTGATATAAAAAGCAGCAAAAACAAGGGTGCTGTCTCGTCAGTACAAGGCAACCAAGGCCATCCAAAGCAAACACATTAACAACACAGTGACCGCAGAGTAAACCAAGCCATCACCCACAACAAGTCATATCAAAAACTCCAAAACAAAACTAAAAACTAAAAAATTAAAAGAGTCCATCATGTAGGCATGATACAGAGTAGTCAAGTCCATAGACCCCCAGGAGTCAAACCAATCATAAAATAACATATACAAATTAACAGTCATAGATAAACTATCAAAAAAATTAGAGAACCGAAAGCCTAATTCTTTTCTTCCATGCATGGTTTGTCCTGAATAGCAGTGGTCCAATCCGCTGCAAGAAACTTAAGCAGTTCCTTAAAGCTAGCATCCTCCTTGCCATCGTCCGCAGACTTGTCCTTTTGCAACAAATATAAATTAGTAGCCGACCTGTGCATGACCTTTAGAGCAAAGTGTGACACATCCTACACCTTTTTCTCCAGCCTCTCAATTCTCCCTTTTAGCTTGTCAACTTCATCCCAAGCTTGTCAACTAATATTGGGTATGTTAATTAAGTTACTTTATTTATTAATTTATCAAACTTTTATTTTTTAATTAAATTACTTTTTAAAGATAATCACATCTTTTACACAGATTTGAACTTAGTTTTGAACAATATTATTTAAAGAAATAATAATTTGAACTAAAGTAACAATTATTACTTTTAGCTAGATAATAACAATATAAAAAAGTATGATACAATTTCTATATGATTATATTATTTAATAAAATAATTTCTATATAGTTAAGAAATATATAATTTTTCTTCCATTCAAGGAGCTTCTAGTGTTAATTTTAAATTAAGTTTGTGCAAAGGAATTAGTTCGCCCCACCCTAGGTTGAAGATGGATAATGATGAATTTCAGTAGGATAGCTAATTGTAACCTTGTCAAACCAAGTGTGAGTTGTTTAGTTTGAGATGCCTTAAGAAAGCCTATCAAAGTGATATTAAAGGAACTAAAAGTTGGCTCTAATAATGAAGTAGAGGCATAAACATAGACATCCCTTCTAGGTTTTTAGGTATGTAAAATTTATGGAAATTGTATTGTGTAGATAGAAGGAAATTCAATGATTATTATCAACATTCACAAACGAATTTCATTAAATTTGAAGATAAACAATATATTGTAGAAAGTATGACCAAAGTTGGATTCATTGGTTGAATTCTTTGTGCAACATATCTTTAGCAAAATTAACAAAGATGTTGATTGACAAATTATTGCATTGACAAGAAGGAAGATTATTTAATCCACAATGTGGCTAGGATGTGCAAACCATTTGATTCCATGTTTAACTTTTAATCATATAGATGAATAATATATTGGAGTGTGTAAAGGATCACAAAATAATAAAATCTACACCTCTCATGTGGCTAAACTAGAAGGTTACCTCACTTTATGCTTTGTAAGCCTACGAACAAGTTGAGTTGGAGGTTCTTCGTCCTCTTTTGAAGATTCATAGCTAGATAATCTCTCCTCAGCTTCTTGTCTATCCATGGGCCTTGATTCAACTTTCTTAGGTGTAGGACATTGAATCACATCTTCCTATTTACTTTGTTCTCACTGCAATATAACAAGAGATGACTTAGTTTCTCTAAAAATAAAACTTCTACTATATATTAAATTTTTGTGCAATAGGTTCCCAAAGCTTGTATCCTTTCACACCATAACTATATCTGATGAAGATATTTTTTAAAGCCTTGTTCTCTGTAACGCCCCGCCAAAGAACCCTAGAGGACAACACATCTAACTACAAGTTATGGCAATTTTTTTTTTAAATGCAGTAACAATGAAAGTAAAAACATATCTAAACATAACATGTGAGTTAAGCTTTGTCCTCTAAGGTTCTATGACTACATTACGATCATATCCATTAAATAAGAACTAAACATCCATCATGGATTAACTAACAATAAGAGTTCATTTAGATCCAAAGCATTAAATGAATAACAACATACATTCCATATCATAACATCAGATACATCATTGTTAAAGATCATATATAAAGAACCAATGAGTACATTTACATTCTCCAATACATGGAAGTACATCATTACATTGTTACAAGATTACATCAAAGCTTCCCTTATAACAATGGGAAGATTACATCAAAATTACATCACATGATACAAAGGATATACATATACAATACATAACATGTGCAACTACCTCTCGAACTAGTTCAAGATCTAGAATCTGCTACATAGGGTACATCCTTCACGCACACAAACCATAGCTGGGAAACCCAATGGAGTAAAAAGCATAATCCACCTGACCATGCAAAACCCTAAGGTCCACTCCCCATGCTAGGAGATAACAATAAGGTCCCACCACTAAAACAATCAAGAGAACAATAGCACGAAACAAAGGCTAACATGACTCCAACATACAAAGTACAACAAAACATCACATAACAGTGACACCACTTCCAGAGGCACACAAACAACAAAGGGGAACACAAGACAAGGGAATGCTAGGTTGCAGTAGGAAAGAGTGTCATCGCATGGTTCTAGCATGGGTTATCTTGATATTCTCTGACTAGACGCTGGCCCCATAGGGTGACACATGCAGAACCAACTTCCCTTTCATGAAGACAAGGAAGTTCGTCTTTCCAAAAAATCCTTCTCAACCCATCCTTAGCCTAAACAAGCACTACAAGCATGGGTGACACATCCAATTATCTTAATTAGAGTGAAATTATACCCACCTCCTACTTTATTAATTAGGTTATCACTAAGTTAAGAAACTCCCACATGGGTCATCCTAATGCCACTTTGTGCGCTGACCCCCATTGAGAGCCACCCCCCTACTAACAACTAGAAGACCCAACACATCAAACAAGGTAAAGCCATCTTGCACAAGATTAAATAAATCACAAGAACAAACACAAAAAGGGAGGCATGAACCATCTCACACACCATCCCAACCATATTAGGGAACAAGTAGTGCATGGTTGAAACCCTCATGTACACAACTCCAATATATTATCATCCAACTCAACAAAACAACATAAAACTCAACCAATTAATTACTCCCTAAGCCTCTGGAAGCAGCCGTGACAACTTTACACAAAACTCCCAAAAAAACAATAATCCAACTCACTTAACTTTCCAAACATAATGCAATTCAACTTGTATTAAACCAACATCACCATAGTATCAACATATAACAACAATCCAATGATTGTGTAAATGTAAGGGAAATTCTATTTTAAAAGATCAACATATTCATTTATTCGAATAATTTCCTCAGTTACTAAAATGCAATCAAATCAATTTACTTTCTTTCTATTTAATTTCCAATTCAATTAACATATTCAATTTTTATATATATATATACAAATATAGGTAGCTTTTATTATTACAGAATCAATTAAACAACACCCAATTAGAAATTGATAAACATACACATTTATTATACACCATGTATATATATATATATTTTTGAAAATACATTCTACCATCTGTTGTTTATAGCATAACCAATTAAATCTTACAAACAAATTCAATCATAATGTAGTAACCATACACACAGACACACAGACACACACAGATATATATATATATATATATATATATATATATATATATATATATATTTCAAATTACATTCATATGACAAAAAGAAAACAAGCATAGCACATGCTGGGCGAACTCAACCCTTCCCATATACAACAACAACTTAATAAAAGAAAATCAAATTTAATAATATTGGCATCAATTGCCTTGAATAGAGTAGAAATAATCACATCAACCACTATAAATAGATTCATATTAATATGTTTGATCTCAAAAAAAAAAAGCAGCAAGAGTTGAATCCCTCTTGGATCAATTTGCATCCATTTCAAGCATGCAAACAAAAATTGCATCATGAACATCAATCGACTTTACTAAAAGGGTCATCGGTTTCACAAGATAAGGATTCAACATAACACAGTAAGAAGGATTTTAAAAGAAATACAAATATAGCTTATAAGGTGGATCGACTATGTTGGTTCAGGCAAAACATAGGGAAGCATAGCCCACAACAAGATCTAGGACCAATTACCATGCACAAGTCTTGAATTTGAATGATTAAAGGATAAAGTACAAAAAAAATTGAATGACAAGACACGGTGACATAACTACAACGCCTCTTATGGATGTCTCATAGAATACACTCCATAGATTATATATGGGACTATACTACAGGATAAACAAAACTCAAATCACAGATTGCATGGAATCGAATCCCTTAGAGAATAGAGAATATTTTAAAATGTAACTAGCCATATATCTTAATTAGTGATTAGAGTATAAGTCTAACTGGTTGTCTTATAAATCAACTAAGGAAATCGATTTCTAATAACACAACAAGCAAGTTGATAAGTCAGTTGAATTTAAATATCATGAAAAAACCATTATTATTCTATGAGCATCAATTCAAACAAAATAAAACCAACGAATAAATCATAGTGAAGAGAAATCTAACTCAAGTAATCAAGAGGCTACAAGTAATGGCTTAGGAGAAGAAGGGGTGCACAAATGCCTCATGGCACTGTTGTGAGGGAGTGAGAAGATTACTGAAAGGTAATAATTTAGAAGCAACTATGACAACAGGTGAGTGCGCATAAGAGACTTGTTGGGAAGGCTTAATTATCTCCCAAGCAATTGCGAATGGCAGACATAAGATCGCGGTATAATTTCATCAACAAAATGGTAGCAAAATATGCACCGATTGGATTGAATCTTCCAAGAATATGAGGATTACAGGATTCACAATCAAACACATAATTTTTATTTATTTATTTTATTTAAACGAAATCAAAGCAAACAAAAATCACATTTGGAAGCTACATAAAACAAATATAAATTTGTTCTTCAACAGACGAAGGGAGGAATAATTTTGTTCACATTAAACAGAGAAGAAAAATCAGGAACAACATATAAAACCAACCCGGATTCCAACGTTGTTGATACAGAAGAGAAATGGTGCCGAGAACCACTTCTATGTCTGCAACAATCCACTTCTTCAGATTCTTATTCAATTCTTCTATAATTTTCCCAATTCAAATATTAAAAAAAAACAATTCATAGGATGCAACTATTCTACAAAAGATTTCTTTTAGACCAGTTCTCTCTGTTCGAAAATAAAAATCCATCATCATAATAATAATCCCCAAAATGATAATTATTAACCAAAGGAAAGCTTTTGTTTTTTGAAAACAAAAAGTGGATAAAAATCTCGTAAAAACAAGTTTCCAAACAATAACCAATTCAAAGTCACACATGTGCTTCGAAATTACTTTTCTATCTTTTTAATTGTTTTATCCCATTATCGATTGTCCTCATCCAATTTAATGTTTTATTTTAATATTTTATTTCATATTAATATCTTTTCACATTTTAATTTATTATTAAAAACTCAGCATTAAATAATAATTATCATTATATTTAATTATAAAAACACTTTATAATTTAATAATTTAATTATCCAAGAACAACATACAAATCAATTTATCAATATGATTTATCTAATAATTTATTTAATTAATCACTAAACAACAATGTTATAACCAATTTAATTGTAAAACTAAATATCAATAACAAACACCTAAGCATAAACAAGATAAAAAACATAAACAACTGACCACAAACACATATGAGATTGATGGGGTGACTAACTAAACACTCATCCTCGTCAAGGATGATGGCAAGGGTGGGGAACCTTTCGTTATCTCTGTTTTCAACAACTTTCCATTGGGTTTAAGGCACACTCAGACCTGACAATTCAGGTGAAGTCTATGCCTGGTACCTGCAACCTGCATCAAACAAAATAGTCAAACAACATATATATAGTCAAACAATCAAACGCACTGTTAGAGGAAATCACAACGTAGCAGGGCACTCACAAATGAGTAATGCAACACTATTCCTCTCACCAAGACACATCAACAAGTAACCACAACCATGGAAACAACCAATTACATAACAAACGACATAAAACAATCACTAGATACACATATAGTAACCATGATAAGAAAACCACTTAATGCACATAATTAAGTGAATCCACATAAGCCAATAAGCCCATGAAACTGTCATAGCATATGCATAACTCAAACAATAGCAAAAACATCAAAGTGTCATCAAATTTCATCTAGTATCATCAATGTAGTGTCCCTCCAGTTATGACACTCTGTTTTAGTTTGATTCAACTTGATAGATAGATGCTTTAGTTGATTATGATACTATGTTGTTTTTACACTCTATGGATGACACATTTGACATCTTGATTATCTGGTTGGGTTTGTGATATTGTGATAAACATGTACGTGATATGGATTATGTTGCTTATGAGTTTTTATGTGGTTATCATGTTGAAATGATTGTCTATGATATACGATGCTCATCAGTTTTGGAGAAGAAGACAGTGTAGCACTACTCATTCGTAAGTACCTTGCTACACTATGATTCTTCTTCACGGTGTGCTTTCTGATATAAGTTTATATGTTTAATAGTCATGTTTTATGCAGATACAGGTACTAGGTATTGGCTCCACCTGCTTGTCAGGTCTGAGCGTACCCTAATTCAATGAAATTATGTTGATCCAGAGGTAATGACAGGTCTTTATTGAACCATCATTCTTTATTGAACGAGTACCTATTTGTTACCCTTCCTTGTTGTCTAGTTCATTTCTGTTGTGTCGTTCTTGTCTGTATTGTTTGGTTGGGAATTCAGTATTTAAGTTCAATGATTATCTGTTAATATATATTTGATTAAATGCTTTTGGTTTAATTTATTAATATAAATTAAATAAGTTAATTATTTTTGAAGTGAAAGTTAATTTTTTAAAGCATTTAATTAAATATAATTTTTGACTTAGTTGTGCAAATGAGATTTACATGGAAGGAAGATATTTTAAAAGATGTTTTCAATTTGTTATGAATCTTTGATTTGGAGTTGGAAATCTGATTTGATGATTAAAAAGGGTAAGTTAGAACTGATTGATCAATTATGAATGCATAATTGACTATCAGTTAAGTTTTATGATTAAGAGTTAATTAAAATGCATTAAAAACTTTAGGGGTTGCAATTTTTTCATTCATGACAATATTCTAGAAGAATTTTCACGACAATAGTTTTGAGAATATTTTTGCACGACATTTGTTTTGGAAAAAAAATTATTTTAGATTCTGTTTGCAAGCATAATTTGGAGTTGGATTGTTTTGGATTACTTCGTCAAGATCTGGAGAATTTAAGCAGTTTTGGCAGAAGCTTCAGAATTTGATTCCAGCCAGCCATCAAGCTTTGAAACAGGTTTTCTTCTTTGGTTTTAAATTCTTGTGCTTAATTGTGAGAACATGTTGTGGAATTTTGTTGTTCTAAAAAAATTTATCTTGTAGAACCTGCACAAACAATGAAGAAACAAATTATAAGAGTATTTGAATTTTAAAGTAAAAAGAAATAAAATGTATTCTGTAAATACATAATTTCAAATTTGAACTTTAAAGAATGGTTGTAGAGAATTTGCAAAAAATTATTTGGAAATACATTTCCAATTTTTTATTTTATAAAAAAATTATTTCCTCTTGTCAATGGTGTTGCCCTCTACCATATAGTAGTCTAAAGCTTAATAGTTTCCTTGGGCTAAAAGATATTTATTGTTTCTTTCTGTCAGTCCGACTCCTACCATATGTTATACCTCTATTTGGGATAAAATTTTGTGAATATAACTATGAGTGTAGGGAGATTGAAAGCCTATTTAATTCGCTAGTCAGCGGATCTTTAGAATACTTTGATTTTATTTATGAGGAAGTTATGCTTCATTTGATGTTTCTTTAAGAAATTTGTTTTGTCATTCCTTAATTTCAATTTATTTTGGTCTTGTTGTTTTTTTTTCTTTTCTACTCTGTAGCTGTACCATGAATATCAAATATAAATCTGTTGAGGATAACTTGATAGAGCCGTCTCTATCTCCTAAACCATTTGGCCTATAATGTTACAATTTCTTGTTCTTCCAAACCATGTGTGCGACCTTCTTGTTCCAGGAGTTTGGTATATTAATATATATCATTGTTTTCTAATCCATCAAACCCTTGCAGCTCATCACAGTAAGGAGATTAAAACCTTATAATAGTCACTATGGAAAGATCGGTGTTCTTCTCCATACTCGCCCTTTGTATACCAATTTTCTTTAAAACAAAATTTTCTTAATTAGTTATTGTAACTACTGTACAATCTCTTCCTATCTTTGCTCGTTATCTTATTTAAAAAAAAAGAGTTTCTTCATTAATTGACAGCCATGTTCACTTTAGTTTGGAAATAAAATAATGACTGTAGAATAAGTTTGTTTGCATGGTGTGTGATCTTCATAATAAAGGCGCAACAATCTGTAGTTTTTGATTATCTTTAGAAAATTGTTTTGATAATTTAAGTTTAATATCATTGCATGGTGCGTATGCTGTAGGAGTTTATCTCTTGCTTCTTTGGTATGTTTGTTATATCTAAAATTTAGGCGTATGTAGCTTTAGTGTATTATATAGCTACGCTCTGTTCTTTTGCTTGATCACTATGTTTTCTTTTCCTTGACTAGAGGCAGCCTTGAGTGGTTTTATTTATCATTTAAATTATGTCTAACATATTGAATGTGCCAGTTGACTCTTGTAAATAAATAGCTTTCCCTTAGAGAAAACGTACTTTTAAAAGCATATGAGGGTCGGCTTGAAATTAGGTGCATGCTTTAATTTTCCATGGTGCAATTTTCCTTGCATGGCACACCTTTAGCCACTCATAGTTTATGTTATCTGCTCTTAACCATCATTATTTTCCTGATGGTGCGTAATCTCCTTTAAATGGCTTACCAATAGTTGATTCCTTGTTAAAAGATCATATATAGCAGTCAGTATTTATGACGTATGAATTGTCATTTAGGATAACGGTAAGATGTGGACTTATATGGATAGAGATAGATATTAAAGTTTAAGTTTTGTAATTTGATTCTTTCTAGACTTGAATAATACAAATAAAAATAATATCGCTATAGATATATTTATTTACATAATATAATGTATAGCTTTTAAATGGTTGATTTATAGATGAAAAGAGATTTATTTCATTCTTACTGAATAATTATAATAGATGTATTTTGTTTAAATTATAAAACATTTAATGATGACAATAGATTGTCTTTTATGAACTTTTAAGTCATGAAGATTGAATGACTGTATTTGATGGGTAATGTACATGTTATAATTTTATAATGTACATATAATGTTGTAGAGTTATGCTTTATTTTTCTAGAGGCTAGGAAGTGAATTCGTGATGTAAAATTTTGATGCACGAACATTGTTGTTCTTATACTTTGATCTTTTTGGGACTTAGCCATATATGAGTTACTTGATATCTTGATGGTACATTTGAAATTTTTATTAAATTGTATCATGGTTGAGATATGTTCTTTCATGGTTTCATTCACTATGTATTATGGTTGTCTTTGTCTTTTGATGTTAAGTCATGTTATAGAAAGAGTGGCTTGTGGTAGGGGCCGAAACCCTAAATGGTTGTCAGGGTAACCTATCGTAGGTTTTGTAATCTAGTGGAAATCTAACTAATGTACTAGGGGTTGGGTAGAATTAAACATTAACTTAGATAAAAGTATGCCTCGCCTATTTTCTTAATGCTCGTTTAGATTGAGGAAAGGCTGAGAAGGCCTGGAATGGATAGTCACCTATCTTGTCCTCTTGAAAGATGGAATGAATCCACACTAGTTTGTATAGGGGTCGGGAATCGGTAGAGATTGCCAGGGTAACTCTTGGAGAGGGCCGGTACTCTAGGAAGATTCACCAGGGTAACCTATCCCGACAGTGTGATGACACTCTTTGTCTATTACATGATTGTGATCCTTTGTACTGAGTTATCTCTAGTTGTGTTTTGCTACTGGGAGTTTGTTCGTTATGTCATGAGGTGAATGTAAGCCACATAAATGTATTGTTCTGTCTTCTTGTTTGTGGACCTGTCATTATCTCCAAGCACGGAGGGAGTGGACCTTCGGGTTTCACATGGTTGAGAGGAAACCGTGCTATACCTTCCTTGGATATTCTTGTAGATGATGCTATACTTACAGCTGGTTCCAATTACTTCATTGTTCGTGACAGTGGATGCAAAATGTGTTCATGGACATGGAAGTTAGATATGATGTGATCATAATCCTCTTTTGTATATTTACCTCATGTATATGAGTGTACTCATTGTATCATTATTATGATGTATTGAGATTTATGGGAATCTCACTTGTAATATGAATATTTAAATATCTTGACTATATAAGTTTATAAAATTAGATCATTCATGGATTTAATGGTACTTATGTTTTATGTTATGATGTGTTGTTCTTATTTATAGTATTTAGTAATGTCATCTTGGAATCCTTAAGACAGTTAAGTAATCAAATTACTTTAAAAAAAAATTATTCGGTTAATTTGTTCTTTACGCTTTGTTTAATGGAATCCTTGGCAGGGTGTTACAATCAAAGCAGTGAATCTGACATCAACAAGGTGTCATAATGTTTTTCCTAATAGAATAATTATCTGTCCACTAGGGAATATCATGAGGGGCACTACATTCTCCAAAATTTTTTGCTTCTCCTTTGGCACATGTGCATATGCCGCACAAAAAGAAACCCTAAGATGTCTTAATGAAGGCTTGTGACCTGACCATGCCTCTATAGGTGTCTTATCAACAAGAGCTGATGTAGGAGACCTATTAGTTAGGTAACAAGCAGTGGCAATAGATTCAACCCAAAACTTTTTTTCAAGATCAACACCACTCAACATACTCCTAGCCTTCTTCATCAATGTCTTGTTCATTTTTTCCGCAACTCTATTCTGTTGTGGAGAATACATAGTTCTTTTTCTATGAATACCACAATCTTTATATAATGTATCAAAATCATTAGATAAAAATTCACCACCATTATTAGTCCTCAAATATTTTATTTTCTTTCCAATTTGCAACTCAAATATTGCTTTAAATTCTTTAAATCAACAGAAAAATTATATTTACTCTTTAGAAAATATACTCATGTCCTACTATAATCATCAATAAATGAAACATAATAAGTGGATTTTCCAATTGAAGGAACATCTACAAGACCAAACACATCAAAATGAATAAGATTCAATACACCACAAGATTTATGAGAACTCGAGTAAAACTAAACAGGGTTTTGTTTTCCATAAATACAATGCTAATATAAATAAAATTCAAGATTCTAATCAAACCCTTCAATAAGTTTTTTATTTTTCAAGGTCTTTAGACCCTTTTCTCCAATGTGGCAAAGTCTCTGGTGTCATAACATAGTTTTCTCCATAGCTAACTTTGACTTAGAAGAAAGAGCACCCTTGGGTACCCAAAAGCCATGACCATTTGTTGAAGATGAAACCCTTACCTCTTTCACAAACTTGCTTTTCACATAAGTACTATTGCACTCAATAGTGCATGCATCAAGCTTATAAAATGTGCCATATATTTTGAAACCTTTAGCAATCACCATAGCACCTCTAACCATCTTGCATCTTGCATAAAAAAAATACTACCTACACACTTGCATCTATTACTATGCTCACAGATAACATATTTTTGTGCTAATCCAAGGATATGCAACACACCATTGATCCTTTTTATTCTACCATCAAAAAACTTAATTTTAACTTTACCATGGCCAACAATATTTAAATAAGAGTCATCACCCAAGTACACCTTACCTTCATTAAATACTTCATATTCAGAAAATCAATCTCTATTAAAGGTCATATGGAAAGATCCACCTAATTCAATTAATCATGCATCATTACCTGCACGAGTTACCAAAGCTATAATGAATGTATCACCATCTTCCTTCTCGAACTCAAGATCAGAATTAAATTTCTTCTTTTTCTTCCTTTTTTCTTCTTTGCAGTCCTTACAAATATTTCGACGCTTACCACAGTTTCAACAAATACATTTGGACTTTCCAGGAGATTTGGATCTCCCCTTGGACTTGGATTTATTATGCTTCTCATTCTTCTTACCTTTTTCCTTAGGTCTTCCATGAAAATTTAGGGCCTCCTTGGCACCGATAGATACCTTCCTCCTCATCTCTTCAGAAAGAAAAGAACCCACCACATCTTTAGTCTTCAACATAAAAAGGTACTCCCAATAGCTCCATAACAAGAGAATCCCATGAATTAGGCAAAGAAAAAAGCAAGATTTGACATTTCTCCTCCTCATTCATTTTGACACCAAATGATGCCAATTGAGCCACCAACATATTAAATGCTTTCAGGTGGTCTATAATTCATCCACCCTCTTCCATTATCAAGGAATACAATTTCTTCCTCGAGAAAATCTTGTTCACTAAGGATTTGGCTTGATACATCTCACCAAGTTTCTTCCATAGTTTCTATGCAAAGGTCTTTGCATGGACATTTATTAAAATATAGTCTACCAAGCACAATCTAATTAGACCCTTGGATTTATGGTCCATAAC
The DNA here is from genome assembly GCA_007258455.2 of Sequoia sempervirens. Classification (NCBI taxonomy): domain Eukaryota; kingdom Viridiplantae; phylum Streptophyta; class Pinopsida; order Cupressales; family Cupressaceae; genus Sequoia; species Sequoia sempervirens. The sequence continues at coordinate 79,914 of VDFB02008099.1, forward strand.
ATCATATTGAGCAGACAGAGTAGCATTTGTAGGCCTTGAAACATTCTCATCAACAACATCCCATAGATCTCGATCTATCAACATATCCTCCATCTTCAGCTTCCACATTTCAAAATTATTTCTAGAAAAAATTTCCACCTCTATTCTCCTTGATGAACTTGCCATCTAAAAATTCCCGCAACAAGATCACAAAGTGTCTTCTATACAAGCTCCCACTCAAATTTGAATTAGTTCAAAAAACCTAACAACCCACAACTAAAACCAAAGGTGATCAGGCTCTGATACCAATTGTAAGAAAGCGAAGGTAGTAGAACAACTTCCTACACTAATCTTGAGAGGAGGATAATGCAAAAATTTATAGATCTTACAACAATTATAGAAACATAAATAGAAATAAACATAAATATCATGCATACCAAAACATAGTGATTTACGTGGGGAAAACCTTTTCAGGAGAAAAACCACACACTCCAAAAGTTGCCCAATATTATTAAAAAATCACAAAGATTACAATGTACTTGCAAAGCAAGCTTCCCATAGGAGTGCCACCAACCAGAGGTCCAAAGGAAACACAAGTGCTAGCAGACTTTCAGAATACATCACAAAACCACAACCATAATACAACACCCTCATAAAATAGGGTTTCCTTCTAGGGCAAGTCAAGTCAACTAAATATCAAATGACAGATTTGAGACTTAATGATGAACAACCCAAATTTACAATAATAAAATATACATAAATTTTGGCTTTCAGAAGCATTGCCCCTAAGCCCGTACCAAGATGCGTGGTCCCCAGGCCCCTCATCAGGGGGATGATCCCCTAGGCCCCTCGCAGGAGGGTTTACCCCCCTCCTCCTTCATGCTTACCTATCAACAATACCTTATGTAATTGCAAGGTTGAGACAGATTTTCCCAACACATCCATGCATCTAAGACATCATCACTATTAGTACTATCATTTTCACTTTCTAATTAAATTTCTTTGCAGCTATTGGGATCTTCCTCTTCTTTTGTGGTGGGCAATTTTGAGATAGAGTAGAGGTTCTTCAGATCTTCTTCTCTTTCTTGTTAAGTTTCTTCTACATATGTTCTATCTTCTCTTTCTCCTAATGGAATGCAAACTATTATATTATCATCCACAAAAGATATATCTTCCCTTCTAGAGTATATTATCCCATTAGAATTCACAAACCAACTCAATCCAAGTAATACTTTGAATGTATTAAAAGGTTCGTTGATCTCAACAACTTTAAAATCAACAAATTGTGTAATTCATTTTATGTTTACCTCCACATTTTTCCATTTTCCTAATGTCTCCATACCAAAATCATCTACCAAACCAATGTTCATTAGTGTTTTGATGAGCTTAGGCCTATCTAGCCTCTCCCAAGTGTTTTTCGGAACGATATTTAGGTCCACACCTAGATCTATCATTATATGTTTAACTTTATTATTGTTTAGGTTTGTGATAATTAAAAGAGGACCATTCTTCTAGTTTTGATCTTCTATAATTTAATGAAAGTGTTTTTACTTTTGTTTATTCTAATATTTCCCACCTATTTCAATTTCACTAAAAGATCTTTCTACTGGGCCAAGAAGGCTAAATTTTTCAACATCATTACTTCTTCCTTTGAAAAATAGGCTATTTCATTTTTTTTTGTTGTTGTCTAATTTGTTGTTTTTCTTTCTCCACTATCTTATCATGTTGTTTCTTATTTGACCAGAAGTAATCGCATTCTTCTTCTCCCGATTTTGATTCTTCACTAATTTTTTCAATCTCCCTTTGTCTATTTCTTCTGATATTTGATCCCTATCTAGTTAACACTGTAACTTTGTCCTTCTTTATTCCAGATTTCTTCTTTTTGTTTTTTTGTGGTGGCTTTTCTTCTTTGAAATAGTCTTCATTTGTTGTGCATATGATGACCAATTGTTTGTTCTTTGGAATCTTTTGATTCCTTGTGGTACTCTTCTAATCACTCTAGCTCCTTTATTATTTTGTAGATCATCACTTCTATAATTTGTTTTATTCTGATAGTAATGTTGTTCATTATCACATCTAAATATATCATATGAATCATCTCCGCAAAAAGGATATTTTCTTCTTTTCTCTACCCAACATTTTGTGGCATAATGACCTACTTTTTAATAGTTGTAACATGTGGCATCAATTCTTTGGTAGTTATTTCTATTGCATCCTCTTCCTCCTCTATAATTTTATTATTTTTTATCTCCCATTTAGTCTTATAGTGGGTTATTTTATAATGCATATGCACTTCTATTGTCTCTCCATGGTGGTTGTCTATAACTTGCATCATATAGAGGTCTTTCCACTAGTCCCTTAATGCATGCCATGTTCTTGTCTATGCTCGCATCATAATTATGGTTCATATGACATCTTGGTTTAGGATGGTTCTTGGTGTTCCAAATTTGAAATTGATTTGTAGGAAAATCCTCAATGAGGTGACTATCCCATTCTTGGAAAGTTCCACAATAGACTGAGTTTGTCTTAGCCAGTACTATCTTCAATTCCACATGTAGTGTAACTGTCATTCTTTCTCTATGTGCTTTAGGACAATCATTTTGGAGGTGACCTTCTCGTGAAAAATATGTGCACCAAATTTATTTATTTTTCTTTGTTTCTCCCCTTGCTAAAATTAAATTTTGTATGGTCAGTTTTTCTACCCCTAGTTGCAATTTCTCAATATTTTCCTTTATATCATCTTTTTGAGGTTTACACTAGTTTTTGGATTTAATGTGGTATGCCAGGGTGATTAGGTTTATGTAGGTATTGAATATTTTTCCATCCAAAGTTGATCTTATATCTTTCTGCAATTTGAAAATGAACCATTCCATCTTTTTTCACTCAGTAAGGGGTTCTAATTTACGGTAAACTTCTTTAAATATTTTATCATATGCTTTTACTGATTCTTCTTCTCCTTGGACTAGGTCCCTCATTTCGCTCACACTCTCTATTGGGATATCTAGATTTTCAAATTTTTCTAGGATTTTTCTTGTTTCACCTCATTCCAACTTTTCTCATGTTTTGGACAAGCTAGTACTTCTTTCGTCAATGAAGAGACAAAGTCAAGTAACTTTGGTTTATCTTCATCAATATCCCATCTTTTCCATAGTTATTCTAATAAGAATATATTCTCTATGAATTTTTTTGTGTCTCTTCCAAACACTGATATCTTGATCAAGGATTCCATATTATTTTTGCCACTTGTACTTTCAAATTTTTTAGATTTGTTGATTAGGATTTTCTTCTTTCTCTTTATTTAATTTTCTCACCATATAGGGTTTTTGTTATCTACCCTTGTCTCTTGCTAATTTTATATCAAATTAGTATTTTCCAAGTATCTCTTCCCACTCTAATTCCTTTCCTTCTTTCTCTTTCATTCCTTTACATTGTGGCATCTCTTCTTTCAAAATTCTTCAACTCTTATACAACTAAGGGGATTAGTCCTGGTTGAGGGGTTGTGAATCTTCAAAATATATTTTCACTTTCTTATTTGTTAGTGTCATTCTAGTTGTTTGTAAACATAGTTCCTTTCCCAAGTTTAATCTATTCTCTTTAAATTTTTTACTTTTCTTCTTTTAATTTCCTTACGATTTTATTGACTATTTTTTTAAAATATTCTATTTGAATTGATGTAGTCTTCTTTGGAGTTTTCAAAAATTCCATAAATCTATCATCCAAGCTAATAGTTAGGTTTGATAGGTCTAGTCTTATTATTGGGCTATTAGAAGGTTGCGGTAATAATGGAGACTCTGTATTGTTGCAAGGCCCTAATAGCAATCTTCTGATTGCCCATAATAAATAATATTCTTCCTTATACTAGTTATATGTTGTATTGCTTTTTCCCAACATAATTCTAATCTTTCTAGAGTTTTCCATTTTTCTTTTCTATCTTCTTCTCCCTTTTCTTTGGCAGCACCCCCTTTGGTGCACTCAACAACACCCTCATTAGCACACTCAATTCTCATTCTCTCCGTGATTTCCATTCTTCTATGGTGTATTTCTTCTCTCTCAATCCTCTGTTGTTATCTTGTCTCTTCTCCATTTGGGCTTGTCATGTTTACTTTTCTTGCCAATTTATTTTTTTATCTAATCTTTTCTTAAGTTGTCTTATCTCCTTTTGCCATGGGTGTGATTGATTTAAGGTTTCATTATTCCTTTTATTGTTTCCCAAGGTAGTTATGTGGTAGTTTTTTCTTTATTGGTTGCATCTCTTTGAGAATCCATTTTGGAATCTCCCCCCCTTTCCATTCTCCATCCCCTTGGTGCCTAACCCCCTCTCATCAAGTAAGTGCCAAGAGGATAGTTTCAAAAATTTTAATATCATCTCTAATTTTTTTCCCTATGTTCAATTTTAGATTTTTAAAAGTTTTGGGTGTTGATATCCTTTAAATTACCTAACCAAGGTCCTGGCACCATAAATAGTGTTAGAAAGAAATTTGGGAGAACACAGGCCAAAGTTCTGAGTCCCAAGTACTTTCAAAGTGTTGTATTTTATACCTCAAACTTAGTAATATAAAGGGTAAACACCAATTAATTCAGACATAGGATGAACTAAACAAATATTCGCTAATTAATAGATACCATCATATCGATAGAATTCTAGTAATCATTATATTAATCATATTTAAAAGAGTACAATATATCTTCCCCTATACTCTACCTATCTCTTCCTTTCTTACATATAATCCTTATACACTTTACACACAATTTCATACAAAGTTCTTACAATTATTCTTATGTTCTTTCTTCCTTGATAATCCTTCTTATATCTCTCTCTTATTGTTATTCATATCTTTCCCTATACATATATCTAGAAGATGGGACATGAAACGTATGCTACCCCTAGTCTAGATGATATCTTTACAATCTTATGCTCCATAAGTTCTTTGCAGCAAGATGTGATATTTTTTTCAATGTTGTTTGTATCGTTCTATACTGTTAATTTTTCTAGCTAATAGTAAGCATCCCTAAATTTATTCTAAAATCCCAATGCCTAGGGCATGTTTTTCTTTTCCCATTGGGTTATTATATCTACTTTCTTTGAAACACCATTATTTCACAACTCCATTTTAAAGAGGGGGAAAATATAGACACCTATTTCTAATCATATCCTAATATTTCATACCACCATGACAACCCATTTCCTATTCCCCTTCCAAATTCCCCTTTCATTACCAATCCTTAATTAAAATAAAATTTCCATAAAAAAATCTTTTTATTAAATAATTAAAAAATAATTATCCATTTATCCATATCCAAATAAATATAATATGTATTATTCATAAAATCCCTAAATATCCACATTATTCCTTTGTAGCCCCCCTCATTATGCCACCACTAATTTTATCCTATGCACACTTATTTATCCAAAATAAATAAAAATAAAGGATAATCATCCTCACCTACTTGTAACTCCCCTAACTATTCTTAGACAATGAGGATTCCCCATTTTCAAGTCAATTTAAACTCAACCATTCATTCAGATTGAGTCTTCACCATTCACATTCATCTCTACAACTCTATAAATCAACCCTTATCCTTCATCTTTCTATATACACATGAATGATCATTTTCTAGGTACATGTTTATTTCAGCAACCTACATTTCATCCAAGAGCACATCCAAAACATTTGAAGTTTACATTTGGTATTAGTTTTCATATTTACGTTTTGTATTTGCATTACACTTTACATACAATTTCATACAAAGTTCTTACAATTATTCTTATGTAATTTCTTCCTTGATTATCCGTCTTATATATCTCTCTTACTGTTATTCATATCTTTCCTTATACATATATCTACAAGATGGGAAATGACATGTATGCTACCCCTAGTCTATATGGTATCTTTACAATCTTATGCTCCATAAGCTCTTTGTAGTAGGATGTGATATGTTTTTTTTGGTGGTGTTTGTATTGTTCTATACTGTGAATTTTTCTAGCTAATAGTGAGCATCCCTAAATTTATTATAAAATCCCAATGCCTAGGGTATGTTTTTCTTTTCCCATTGGGTTACAATATCTACTTTCTTTGAAACACCATTATTTCACAATTCCATTTCAAAGAGGGGGAAAATATAGATACCTATTTCCAATCATCTCCTAATATTTAATACCACCTTGACAACCCATTTCCTATTCCCCTTTCATTACCAATCCTTAATTAAAATAAAATTTCCATAAAAATTTCTTTTTATTAAATAATTAAAAAATAATTATCCATTTATCCATGTCCAAATAAATATAATATGTTTTATTCATAAAATCCCTAAATATCCACAGTATTCCTTTGCAACCCCCCTCATTATGCCACCACTAATTTTATCCTATGCACACCTATTTATCCAAAATAAATAAAAATAAAGGATAATCATCCTCACCCATTTGTAACTCCCCTAACTATTCTTAGTCAATGAGGATTCCCCATTTTAAAGTCAATTTAAATTGAACCATTCATTGAGATCGAGTCTTCACTATTCACATTCATCTCTGCAACTCTATAAATCAACCCTTATCCTTCATCTTTCTATATACACATGAATGGTCATTTTCTAGGTACATGTTTATTTCAACAACCTACATTTCATCTAAAAGAAAATCCAAAACATGTGATGTTTACATTTGGTATTAGTTTTCATATTTATGTTTTGTATTTTCATTCCTTATTACTCTTTCTAAGGTATTTCCTTTGGTTTAGAATATGATCTTATATTTTCTATTGCTTCTTGTTTTGATTCTAAATTTGAATATACATTTTCAAATGGGAAAACTGATTTTATTGAAGAGATAAGAATAAATTTTTGAGCAACAAGAAAAAAATAAACAATAATAGGAAACTGTTGTTGAACACCCTAGGGGGGTGAATCAATATTCATTTAAACGACTTAAACATTTAAACATCCAATACTTATACCATATTAAATTGCAGTAATGAAAGAAAAGCATAATGTAACATCCAACAACATCACATGACACATGAACACCAGGATTATTATGTGAAAAAACCAAAATGGGAAAAACCACGGTGAGGATTAGCTCACTATATAATATAATTGGTTATAGTATATTATAGAAGATTTCACTGCAGGTGGAATCACCGTTTAAGTGGACTCATTGCCCACTAAGAAAAATAAAATATAGAAGAGATTGTGTCACACAACAAATTTGAACTATTACAAAATACATCTACAATATGATGGAATACAATTCCATTGAACTTTAGAATACAGACTCAAAACTCTTCATACTATTATGAATTAATACTCTGCTCAGTGCTACATTTGCACTAACACAGTTCACATTTCCTAACTCATTTCATCTCATCATTTACAAAATACCAAAAAGGATCTAACTTATATATCCGCTTCATTAATTAGGTTGACCTAATTAGATGCACCATTCAAAATATACAAAATATAACTTGTTGGCTCAAGATTTATTAACACACACTTCACACCAAGACTCAAATCTCAAAACACTTCGAAATAGGTTGGAAGGACCTATAATAGATCCCACATAACTCCTCAATACTTATTTAAGCTTCGTATACCTTCAAACCTATTAGGTCAACACTGTAGAGGACCTACTAAAAAAATTATCCAACTATATATTCATATTTGGACACGTGTGCCTCAACAACATCATGCCGAATGGAGTGCAAACTCATTTGACATTTGTCAACACTTCCACAATTTTGTAAAGCCAAAAATTGATCCATAGAGAAGTGCAGACTCTCCAACTCATATGCACATAATTGGAAAACACATGTAACTGTCAATCCAAAATTTTGTTACTCATAACTTTCACACCAAAAGCTAAAACAAGATGAAATTCTGGAATTACGTTCCTTTATCTTCCAACAAAATACTATTAGAAGCATAGAGAAAAATCTTCAACAATGAATGAATGTTGACCCAAAAACTAGATCCCCTATACACAGAATCACTGATATTAACACTTAGTCATTTTTCATTATATCTACGCCTTCAATGGATCAACCCTTCTTGCAAAATTGTCTTGCAACATCTTAAAATATGTTAGAGCCAACCAAAATGATCTGCACCATGATTTCCATAACAGGATGTAATGTTGACATCAATGAAAAAATTGCAATGCATAACTGTATGTATCTTGTGCTTATTCCACATGCTCATGTTTCCAACAACAACACCAATGACAAGCTCCTCATTCTTCCAACAATCTCTCCCTTTTTCATTGATGGAAATATGCCAAAATCTTCTCCAAAACATTCTCCCCCTTTGACATCAAGGGCAAAGGGCATATACAACAAATTTTCTAACACATACCATATCTCCCCTTGAGAAATATATGCATATGTAGAGGCTAAAAAAATGAATTTACTACCCCTAAGTTATGTATCAAAACAAAACCAAAAACTTGTACTGGAAACCATTCTATATAATTGACATATGTACAAAGAATCTGAAACTGAAAAATTCATAAAGAAATAGAAATAGTGTTAACCAAAGAAGGTTAACTCTTAAAGATTTGCAACATGAAGTTTCCATTCTTGTTTTCCTTCCTCCTAGATCTTCTTGGTTATGCCAAGAATCCTTCACAGGGTCTCTAGCTCCATTAGTGTGTCTTCTCCTTCTTCTAGAGTGTCGGGTACCAGATTGATCTTGATAGCCTTCTTAGCACACATTAGAGCACTAGCAACTGATGTGAACTTTGAGTTCACTAAGTCTCTAATGTTCCTTGTAGTGTCCCTCCATCTATGTTGTCTTGTGTTACTTTTTGTCTCGCTGCGAAGTTGAGTGTTGTATGGTATGATTGCTAAGTTGATTTGGTTAGTTTGATTTGTGTTTTGATTGATCATTGCATCACAATAAAATTGTTAATTGATATAGGTATAGTAGTTGATAAACAAGGTTTGGATTATTTAATACATTATAATAAATAAAATAAAAGAAGGGTAAAATATAATAAATAAATCATAATACAATTTATAAATCAAATGTAATGTATTATCAATACAAAAGATCTAAATTTAGGTTATTGTTGTAACGGATTTGCAACCACCTTGCAAGAGTAAGTGTAACTTATTTTTGAAGATTCTTATATCTAACAGTTAGTGGAAAATATCTATTACAAGTAATGTAATGAAAATAAGTATACGCCAATAACTACAGTGAAGAGCATGTTTAACAGTTACTCTCATTATGAAAGCATTGTGGAGAGGATAGGTAGGCGCATGGTGAAGGCATGCAAAAAGGATGAAACAGTTTTGTAACCGCTCTACGGGAGAAAGGCAACCCATTCTGGAAGACTGCTTTAACTAACGGTTAGTGGGACTAATGGAAATAACTATTATTAGTTAATGCAATGATTGGATATTAATAAGGAATGGGAGTGGTTACATGCAAAAAGAGGTTTCAGGGAAAAGAGGTGACACTGGTTAATAAAGGCTGAGTGAAGACGAACGGATAAGGAATCCTGAAAGGAAGGGAAGAAGGCTCTTGAAGAGAAAAAGGTGAGGCGGGTAGAGGATGGACGGGGCACATCTTGACATTTTTCTAAGGACTACTCTGATATCATCTTGGGAAGAGCAGGGGAGGATTGGTACTATCTCTGTGGTGAAACGTTGGTTGTAATTCTAGGGTTACTCTGTTGTTTCATTGTTGATTCTTCTCCAACATTTCCTGGTATGTTTATTACGACCAATGCTCTCTCTGATTTTCTTTCCTTATCCCACAGATGATTAATTTATGCTTCTTTAGAGTTATATGTATATGCCCTGTAATCTTGCTTTTCCCAAATCAGGAGATATCGAATACTTATCGGTTTTCTACTTGAAATCATTCTTTATCACCATCATTTATATTGAATAGGATTAATAATAAGTTTCTGAATTTTGTTAGTTTGTACCTGGCATCCTTGATAGGCATAGCTAGTATAGTTCAACTCAGGCTCTAAGAAGAAAATATTTTAGAAAAGGATTTGTTTGCTCTGATGGCAGAGTTTCTCGTATTGCTTTCCCAACTCCTTTAGAGCCATTGCTTACTTTCTGTATCATTTGTTAGAGAAGCCTAACTTGTGGTATGGTGTGTGACTTGAACCTAAGGCCTACTGACATACAAAATAAGAGAACAGCACCAGCACAAGGAATCTGCAATGATTTTGATATTTTTGTAGTTTCCCTGTACACTGGTACTAGATTTCAGAAGAACGGGGAGGGTTCCAATTTGGGTTTCTAAATAGTAAACCATAAAAGCAGAGAGTTATGCAGTGAAGCACAACGACCAAATTACAAAAGAGCAGGGAAGAACACAGTAATATTGAGGTTTTCGTGTACGTGTAGATTGTTTAAGGTTTACATCTATATTCATGGGAAACAGGGTGGCCGGGGAAAATGCTCCCAATGTCGGTATGTGGGAATCTAAGCAGTAAAACAGTAGGGAACAAAAAAAAACATTAGAAGCAAGGTCTGGAGGTTTTAGCCAAGTCTATTACCATGGGTGCAAAACATGATAAAGTAGCCTCTATGGGCACATATCTGATTTATATTTAAATAGCCTGCTTGATTCTACTGACAATCTATCGCAGTTTCAGCATTTGAAAATAACAATAATGAATGCATGTAGATGGCAATATTTCCAAATTCCAATATACATTTTCTTATATACTTGACAACCTGTCACTGTACAACGTTTAGAGTTGAGGCAGTGTACAGAATTAAGAAGCCTCCCTGAAACCATTGTCAACCTGTCTTAGCTGCGACACTTGAACTTAATAGGAAGTTTAAAGGTTTAAATAATCTCTCTGATTTCATTGTCAACCTGTCAGGGCAGAGCACTTGAGCATGGTAGGGCGTTTAGATCTTAATAACCTCCCTGATTATTTTGGTATCCTCTTTAGGCGATTTCAGTGTTCCTCTTTTTGTGAACTCTTGTACAGAGCGTTTAATAATTGAAACTATCTTGCATTTTGTTGAATATGGTTCATGAGAATGACATCGACATTTTTATTGTGCTTTTCCTCTATGCCTTGCTTTATTCGGTATTGAATCAACTTCATTATCATTTCAGTTTTTTCTTGTCATACAGAAAATCATCTATTTGTATGCTTGTCAAATGGCATAGGTGTCTTGTCCTCTCTTTTGCACTTTGCATAGTCTGAGTCTTATGCCGTTTTGTATCAGGCCATAGCTAAGTAGATCCACTATCCTTTACCTCATCTCACCTCCTTTTCTATCTAAACTTAACAACATGCCTATCAGTTGTCACATCTACCATTGTATTTCACCATGCATAGGCTAGCTTCGGGCTCTTTGTTGAAAATGCATGCCAGAATCATTAGCATTATGCATTTAATGGTTGTGAGCTCCGCATTGTTGTCTGTTACTTACCTTACCAATAGATGTCTTCTCTTCTCTTTCTGCATTGTACCGATGTATGTTCTTTTCCTTTGGGAGGAAGCTTCCTACTATATTTATATATATGAAAACAACGGCGTACGTCAAGATTCTAATATAAGCAAACCATTACCATCTGCCTTCAAACTTCCTCTATGCATGTTCTCTTAGAGGTTCATCCTTGCTGCTTACACATTTTATGAGATTTGTCGACTTCAACACTCCATCTCTAGCAGCTTACTCTCTGCATCTACAACAACTCATCTGAGCACCATCTTTGGAAACTTCCCAATGATTTCATCACAAATTGACCTTGTCAAATTCCTAGTGTTATTTCGGTGTAGATCTCTCCAACTAAAACTTTCTTCTCATGCCATTCATCCAATGAATCTACAAATATCTATGCTCTTGTCCTAACGAGTCTTTTGATAGGTTCTTGGGTTCTCGTTAATGATTTCTATTGCCATACAGAGCACTAGGTGTGATTTCTCGCAGATACATCATTAGTTGAGCACAATATGTTTTAGTTGTAATATGCAGTGTTGAGTTTATTATCAACATGGTGGGGATATTGCACAAGTACAGTGTTGATTTGTTCTGTACGTTGCATTCCCATCCTTCCCTTTTGCACATTACTCTCTGACATTTCATGTCATGAGAGGAAACCTTCTTATCAAGGAATTATGGCAAATAAACCACATGTGTTGTTTATGCTCCCATACCTTTCCATGCATGTTTGAGTGGCTTTCATTTCCTCTGATATGAGACCTTCTTGAATCCTTTCAACCAAAACAGGTTTCTTCTCACAAAAAAACATTTTCTTTACTATGTTCTTAGATTATGTATGAAACACACATAATTTTCTTGATCTATCCTTATTAAAATTTCCTTATTACCTTCAGTTTTGAGGCTTTGCTATCATGTCTTATAAAATTACCATACGATCTTCACTTAAGCTGCGAACTCGATAACAATATATTGGTGTCTTAAGAGATTGAACTTTAAGTTACGCCATGATGCTTTTACCATCGCCTATTTGAGAGATATTCGATACTAAGGAGGCCCATTCTAGATCTATACTGATACTCACTCTGCATTATATGCTTTATAATTATTTGGTTATGGAGATAATTATATTAGGAATTAAATTAGAGAAGAAATAAAATTTGAGTTATTATTATTTGACTCATTAATTTGGATTGGAATTAGTTCTTGAGTTTTTGATATTGTTGCCATGATGAATTGGGAAACCTTATGTTTTGGATTTGTTAGTCATCTAGAGGTTGGGGAAAATTCCCTTTACGATTGGCTTTCATGTTGTATACTTGTGTGTTGTTGCTCTTTTACTTGATTTTTGGTGATTTGGGTATAGCCTTACACTTGGAAGTTGATCCATTATGAAGATTTTATGCAGGATGATGTATGCCTCGCTTTACATGATTGTTCTTGTGGTATTTTATGCTCTGCATGTTGGCTTACCCAGTTAGTGATTTTTGGTTTCTGTTGCTAGGGGGAGTGGCTTTCAATGGGGGCCGGGACCCGGAAGAGGTCCCAGGGTAACTCATTGGAAGTTTATTAATCAAGTGAAAACGTTAATATTTAATTAGGGGTTTTGGATAGAATCACACATTAACAAGATATAAGTGAATGCCTCACTCATGGCTCAAGTGCTTGTATGGGCTTGAGATGAGTTGAGAAGGCCTGGAATGGCAAGATAGTTATCTTGTCTTTATGAAAGATAATCGATTCCGCATTGGATTGCATGTGGGGCTAGGTTTCGTAAGAGGTCACCAGGGTAACCCAAGTTGGGGTCGGGGCCTAGGAAGATTCGCCAGGGTAACCCATGCAACATTGCGATGACACTCTTCCTTTAACAACCATGCATGCTTTGTTCCCCTCTATGTTATTCTTGAGCCTCTAGAAGCACATGTTGGCATTTGTATGTTGATGCTTTATTGGTTGTTCCTTATGTTGGGCACATCTTGTGTTGGTTATATCTTGTGCTGAGATTGCCTTATGTTATTGTGGTTCTTGTTGTGAAGTCTTGTATCCTTGTTCTGTATGATGGTTATCGTTGGGGTCTTTCTTGTCGTCTCTTAGCATGGGGGTGGGCCTTCGGGTCCACGTGGTTGGGTGGAACGTGCTATGCACCCCATTGGGTCCCCAGTTGTCAATTGAGAAGTGCGAAATTGTACCTTGCAGTGACTCTTGAGTTGAACCAGAGTTGAATCCAGTATTGCAGCTTTGTACTCCTTCATTTCAAATGTATCATTCCATTTTATTGTATCTTCCCCATTGATGTTGGGAAGCAGCATTGTAATATTGTAAACCTTGATTAATGTATTGTCCATGTTCATGTTATCTTAATAGTTACTGGTGTATACTTACCTTTCATGTGATGTAATAATGTTGTTGTGAAAAGTAATGCAGTCATGTAAACCCGAGGGATTTGTTATATGTAGTTCATGTTTAGTTTCATTTCATGTGATATATGATTAATATGATGTATGTTAGTACTTTTAAAAAAAAATTGGTGCCATAAATGTTAGATGTATTAGTCTCTTTTGGGGTTGCTTGGGGGGCATTACATTCCTAAACTGCATGATAATATTTTCCTTTTGTCCTTGCAATTGGAAATATTTCTCATGCAAGTCCTCGATTGTTGATCTTATGCCTCCATCTAGGTCTTATGCAGGATCATATGCATTGGAAGCTCTCTCTGTCTGGGACTCAATGGAGTCCATTTCATCTTTGATGATTTTTGTTGCTCCAAGCTACTTCATACAAAATTGAAACAAGGCCTTCGCTTCATTCACACAATCTTGTGCACCCTTGAGGTTTTCTTGAAACTTATTGTGTGCAAGTGCACACTTCTTAGTAATCTCCAACATCTTCTTGTCATTTATCTTCTTTTCAACCTCATTTTCAACTTGCCCCTTAATACCAACAACACATTCTTTAAAAGAATCAATTAATAATTTCAAATTCTCCATACCAAAAAGTGAAGTGTCAATGTTTTCACCAAGTATGGCCTCTTGAAGAGCCTTTACAGCTTCATCCATTAGTTCTCCACTCTTTTTATGGGTCTCTATAATCTCCTTTTGGGTAGATACATGTAATACATCTCCCAACTGAAGCTTGTGGAGTGGGGAAATCTTATCAAGATCCACATTTCCTTATTGCATAAGTAATTGTAGCAGTTGTGGTGATACAACTGTCTTTATATTCTCTGCAGTCTTCTCTTCCAACACCTTCTCCTGATTATCACTAGTATTAACTAGTGTCTCTTCTTCCCTTTCCCCATTCTTTCTAGAGCTCACTAGAGTTTTTACTTCTATCTTTGCATCTTTGGATGCATCTTCATTCTTTTCCTCCTCTTCCTCTTATCTTCCTGGTCATACTTTTTCTCTACATCACCATTCCCCTTTTCACTATCCTAATTTACATTTTCTTCACCAACATACTAGTTTGTGTTATCTAGAGGAGTAATTGTCTCGAGTTTGTCTTGTGTATCCTCAACATTTTCTTTAGATACCGGAGGAGTATCCTCCTTTGCAATGTCTTCTCTGATCACTTCTTCCTTAACATTTTTATCTATTATTTCTTCCACTTTCAGAGGTGTATTAGCCTATGCATCTTCTTCATTTGCCTCATGGTCATGTTGAGCATCATCCATTTGCACATCTCTTTCAATATTTTCTTTCGAAGTAGGAGTCATTCCCAAATTTTGTGCCATCTCTTCTACTTTTTCAACACTCTCCTTCCTGAGTCTATCAAGATCATTTTGATCTCTGCCCATAAGGATTATCACCCTCTATTTAGTTTTGAGTTCCTTATTGAATATTGTATCCAAAGTGGCTTTTTTTTACTCAGAGTGAGGAGCACTTATCTTTTCCAAAGCATAGTCTCTTAACCTTTCCTCTTCATCGATAACTTCTTTCCTTCTTTCTATCAAAACATTCCATAAATCTACAAGTATTTGTTTCTTTATGTTTCACATGTCAACCTTAAGAACAACAATATACTTAATGATAGCTTTTACAATGGTGGCCTTATCCACCTCATCTGCTCCATTATATAGGGTTGTAGTTCCTGCAAACATCTCATTTTTCACTATACCATTGAAAAATGCTTCTAACTTCATGGGAGTGTGAGTTCTTACCAAATCTATTTTATTTTACTTTTTCCTTTCATATGAAGTCTTCTTTTTCCTTGTTTTTGCTTTCTTCTTCTCTGGTGAAACCTTCTTAGTGGCTTCTTTCTTCTTCTCTCTCATGTGGACTACAAAAGCTTCCTTTTCCTTCTCTATTTCTTCTTCACTCTCTGTATCAATGATACCAAATTTCTTTCTTTTAACACTTGCTTCACCATGTGAAGCTCCACCTTTCCTTTTGTGAACCAACTATGGTACTTCTTCCTCTTCTTCTTCATCCTCTTCAACATTTACACTTGTGTTTTTTTCTCTCTCTACTTTATGTTTTGTTCTCTTCTTTGTAGGTTGTAGGTGTTGCTATCAAAGCATCTTTCTTCTTCTCAAGTTGTGTAATCTACACAACTAGAGGGGACTTCTCCTTCATTGAAGTACTTTTAGTTGTTTTCCTCTTCTCACTTGTAGGGGGCTTAGTCCAGGAGGAATTCTGGATAGAAGGGGTGGCATCTCTTCTACCAGATCTTCTAGTGCCTAATGAGCTTCCCAAAGCTCCAACCCTTGCTCTTTCTTGCTCCACTTTCTCTTTTTGAATCCCATGTCCTTTGTAAATTACTTGTCAACCATCTTTTCAACCTTCTTTATTATTGGTTTCTTCTGCTCCATATACACCTCCATTGATTCTTCTTTATAGGTGTCATATCTGCCTTTTGTGGTGTCCTTAGGCTTGCTAAGCATGAAATTAGCTGAGGCAATAATCTCTTGTTCAGTAATCTCATATCCCATTGTTGGGATCCACACTATCATTGGTTCAACTGCTTGGATGATGCATTCATCTGTTGAAACCATGAATATGATTTCATCCTTGTATTTTTCCACAATTTTCTTAGGGATTCTTTCTCTTTCATGCATCCTCTTCTGGAACACAACAAAGAAAGATTCAAGAACTTCAGCTTGTGCTTCTGCATCACCAAGACCTCTCAGAAAATCTCTAATATGATGTGCAACAGGTCTTCCTTTCAACCATGTCAAATTTTTAGTACTAGGCAGTTCTCTCAAAAGGTAGAAAAGTAGACAAACAATTAGGGTACCAAACTTAAATGAGTGTTTCTTTTCCTTGGTCTTCTCCAAATTGTCCATTAGTTGTTGTCTCAACACCTCAGAAAGATCATAGTCAATTCCTTATTCCACCATCCCATAGGTATAAGTTTTTATTATGGTGGAAAATACAAAACTATCTCTGTTTGTGAAGTAAAGCTTGTAACCTATCATCATAGTTGCACACTTCATAGCTAGATTTATAATATTGTTCACTGTCAAATACCTTTTATCATATGTGGCACCAGTTAATTCTATGGCCACTTCATTTTGCACTAACTTAAGTACCAAAAAGGGTTAGGTGGAGCACAAACCTATAACTTCTCTAATCACATCCTTTGTGATTTCCCCAGGAATATCAATCTAGATAAATCTATCATGAATTCTTATCAATGCAAGTCTAACCCATTTATCATCAAAGAAAAAATTTGCAAACCCTTCCCACACATCCAATTTCTTTAAAACTAGGTTTTGATATTTTGGTTTTAGGGTAAATTTATCTCTAGTAAGTTCATTCACTCATACCTCTCCTAGTTCTTAGAATGATTATGTTCTTCCAATTTACAATGAATGTAAATCCTTATGTCTTCCGCATGTAACACACAATATGGAACCTTAGAAAATGCGTCTTAGGGGTCGACCTTCGTGTATTTAACAAGATGTTTCTTAAACTTGGGTTGTGGTCTATTAGTACCTTTAATAACCCTCGGTTTAGCCGTTTCAAAAATGAATTCAAATTGCTTTCAACAAAGTTCTTTGTGAAACTAGGGAAAACAAAGATTGTAAATACCTTTTCATTCACTTTTCTGATTAGGGTTTGAATGCACAAAATCACAAATCACCTTGATCACTCCAAATATTTTCTTCGCTACTCTACTCCTTCCCAATGCTCATTGTGAATGAATTTGGCTAAGTAAAATCACTTTATAACCCTTGAAACTAAACTAATTTCGCATTGAATATTTCAAACAATAAAGCTGTCAAACCCTTCACTGTATGTATAGTTACCTTCAAGTGTTGCACAATCTTTCACATTTCAATATTTTCTACCAAAGTTTTCTCCAAAAGATCAAGCATGTTGACCTACATCACATATCTTCGTGTTGAAGCATCAACACTATTTTCTTTGGTAGGGGAATTTTTTTTTTCATTAGAGCTCCTCCTAAGCCAAAGCTCTCAACTTAGTTTCTAGAGGAAACATTTGGACTGGATGTTGGTATAGATTCATCCTTAACCTTGCTCTCTTCCTTCTTTCTCCAAATATTATCCATCTCCTTTTTTGTTTCCACTAGATCAATCTTTTGTACTGTTTCATTCTTCTTTATTGGATTATCCTTCTTCATATTTCTACTTTTGTAAAACTTAGAAATTTGTCCAGGCCTATTGCAATTGTATCATATGACATTCTTTTGACCAATATTATTTCCATTCATTCTAGATCTACATTGATTAGCTTTATGCCCAAATTCATAACATGTATATTAGTAGTCATTGAAAGATTGACCCATTCTACCATTGTTATAACAATTCATTATTTGACTTCTACATTCACTAGCTCTATGTCCAAATTTCTTGCTTGTAAAACATTGACCAAAAAAGGGTGGAACATTTTGATTCATTCTGCTTCTGCATTCGATAGAATTATGTCCAAATTTATTGAAGGAATAACATAAACCATTAAAATATGGGTACCTTTATGCATTTGGTTGTATGATCAGTGGTCTTCTAGCTACATTCCTTTGATTCCAGATCTACTTGCCATTGTTCTTCTTATCTTCAACTTTTGATGTCTGATTTGATTTTGAGCTTTCACCCTTTTTAAATCCTAAGCCTTATTTATGTTTCGAGCCTTTTTGATTTGCAATCATTTCATCTAGCTTTGTAGAAATCATCTTGAATTTTTCTTCATGGCTCCTTTATTTTTCCAGATTTGATCTCAGATTCACAACTTCTTGTTCAATCCTTGTGCATTCTTCAAATTTTCTTTTCACCATTGTATTCAAGCATTCTTCAACTCTTTTTCTTTCTTCAACTTGCACCTTTAGGAAGGTAATGGTTTCATTTGCTTACTTCAACTACTCACTAACCTCCTTGTGCCTTTCTCTGAATTTCTTGATTTTCTACCTTAATTTTCTAATGCATTCATTAGCTTCTTTGACATTTTCCTTTAGATCTTTGTTTTCACCTTCAGTCCCTTCAAGATCTCCAAGAGAAATTTTGAATTCTCCATTCATACCAAATATGCAATCTTCTTCTATAGATCCAACATCAGGAATCTCTTCCTAAGGAGTACGCAATCTCCTAGCAATCATGTGTTCAACCTCCAAGATCTTCCCCAAGAGGTTAAGCTCCATCCAAGGAATGAAGCTCTAATACCAATTGTTGAAAACTCAAAATACTAAGAGGGAGGTGAATCAATATTCTTTTAAACCACTTAAACATTTAAACATCTAATACTTATAGCATATTCAATTGTAGTAATGAAAGAAAGCATAATTTAGAATCCAACAACATCACATGACACATGAACACCAAGATTTTTACGTGGAAAACCCAAAATGAAAAAAACCGCGGTGAGGATTAGCTCACAACATAATATAGCCGATTATAGTATATTATAGAAGTGCTCACTACACGTGGAATCACTGTCTAAGTGGACTCATTAACCATTGAGAAAAATAAAAGATAGAAGAGATTGTGGCACACAACCAATTTGAACTGTTACAAAATGCATCTGCAATATGTTGCAATACAACTCCATTGAAGTTCAAAATATAGACTCAAAACTCTTCATACTGATCTAAATTAATACTCTGCTCTACTCTACATTCACACTAACTTTGCACAAGTCGCATTTACTAACTCACTTCATATGTCATAATTTAGAAAAATATTGAAAAGGATCTAACTTATATATCCGCTTCACTCATAGCATCAATTAGGTTAGCCTAATTAGATGTATCATTCACAATATATAAAATATAACTTGTCAACTCAAGATTTATTCACACACATTTTGTGCCAAGACTCAATTCTAAAAACACTTTGAAATAGATCAGCATGGACCTATAATAAATCCCACATAACTCCTCAATACTTATTTAAGCTTCACATACCTTCAAACCCATTAGGTCGACACTGCAAATGACCTAATATAAAAAACTCCAACTATATACCCATATTTAAACACACGTACCTCAAAACATCATGCCATTTGGAATGCACACTCATTTGACATCTATCAACATTTCCACAATTTCAAAAATCTAAAAACCGATCTACAAAGAAGTGTGGACTCTCCAATTCATATGCACAAAACTAGAAAACACCTATAACTATTAAGCCGAACTTTTGTTACTCATAACTTTCACACCAAAAGCCAAAACAAGATGAAATTATGAAATTACATTTCTGTATCAACCAAAAAAATGTTGTTAGATTGACAAAGAAAAATATTCAATAGCAAACCAATGCAGACCCAAAAACGAGAACCCCTATACACAGAATCACTGATATTAACACAATAATTTTTCATTATAGATGCCTCCACCAAATCAACCCTTCTTGCAAAATTTCCTTGCACCAACATCCTAAAACATGTTAGATCCAACCAAAATGATCTACACCATGATTTCCATAACAAGATGTAATGTTGACATCAATGAAAACACCACAATGCATAACTATATGTACCTTGTACTTATTCCACATGCTCATGTTGCCAACAACAACATCAATGACAAACTTCTCATTCTTCCAACAAATTCCAGGTTGTCAAAAATGTACCCATTGCACAAACATGCTTAATGTTAAATCTTATAAAAAGAAAAATATAATTGTAAAACCATTAGACATTGTAATAGTGATTGCTTAGGTAGAAAAGGAGAGACCGGAGAAAAATCTAGAAATATTTCTACCATTAGATTAAATAAATTCATAGAAAGAATTGTAAAAATTGCCACTTTGATGGTAGAGAAGGATGATAGAGAGTTGATAATTGGAGACTACTAGATAGCCAAGATCAACTTGGGTAAACAAATAAGAGAGGAAGAAGTGGTTTCTCTTGATACTGCTATAAAAACACTAAAGATGAGAATAGAAAAGGATAATAAAAATAAAAGAGAATTAAAAGAATAGTTGCAACAAATAAAAACCTTTGTTAAAAGGGTTTATCACTCCCATAACATAGCAAGATAGTACTTCCATTAACACCACAATTTTGATATCCAAAAAGGAAATTCAATCCCTATATGATAAAAACACAAGCAATGGATAAATGAATGAATAAATTTTTGAATTAGGCTAATGAGGTGGTCAATTTTGGATGCAAATTATATAATCAAGCTCAAAATCTCAAGATGGTTATGGGATTATTTACAAAGGAATTGAAGAAAGAAGATGTAATATATGAAGACAACCTTCCACTAATGAGGATATAAATAAAATGAGCTCAAAGCAATCAATAGATGAAATAATATTGTAGGATGAGGAGTTAGATTTTGTATAAAAAGGTATAAAAATCATTTCTTTCAAGTGTGACTTGATAAATATTTACATGCCTAAGGTTAGAGATGAATAGAAATAAATAAACCAACATATGCACAATTTTGAAGATTTGGTATTCAATGTAATAAGTCTAAAACTTGTAAAAGAAGGAGATTGTAAAATAAAGCACTAACAGATATCAATGAAGCTCTCAAGAACATAGCGGAACTAAATAAGGCTTCAAATTTTAACAATACTAATATAGATAAAAGCATGAACATAAAAGCTAATTTCAAAGTTGTTGAAATGACCTCCTGAATATGAAACAATAGATTTAATTTTCTTAGATGGATTTTGAATACTATAGTTCTAGGGTAGAATAACTGGACAAACACAAGGAGGCGAGTCTAGAGAAGTGCATGAAAATGCATGTTGAATACCAAAAAAAGTAGAAAGTTGTGAAATGATGTTTAATTCAAATTTTGAGTGGGAAGAGTATAATTTTATTTTTAGCAACATAAAATTCTTTGTAATTTTTCTTTTATTACTATTAAAACTATAAAATTGAATGTAAATAGGTTCCCCTATGTTTATAAAGTGGTTCCTATATATTTTAGGCTTGTATAAGGTTATTTTAACATTTTGCATAAAGAAAATAATTTTTTTTTTATGAATTATTTCTTAAAACTAAAAATGGAAAGTTATAATAGGTGTAGTTACTTTTTTTTTTTAAGATGCTCTAAAAATAGAACAATTGCATGGATATTTTGAAACAAAAAGACTTTTTGTAACTAGGTGTTTTTTGCTTTACCATTTTCTATAAAAGGAGACTCCCAACAATGTAAAAGGGACCTCCACCTATCCTTTTTTACATAGTTGAAGGAGTTATTTTCTTTTCAACAATAGTAGTTACAATTTTTTTTAATGAGGATCAATTTCCAATGTAGATGTCTTGCTAGAATTACCAAACTTCTAAAAATCAATAAAGATCTTGTCTTCTTCAAAATTTGTCTTCTCTAGAGTGGTCAAGTGCACTTTGTTCTTGAATGCTTTCCATCTTATACAAATATCATGAATGTCAATAACAATCTATTGATTGAGTTGCTCAAGTAATTCATTAAATTTGTGTGTGCAACATATTATTGGTGATTGAGTTAAATATAGTCATAATATTGTCATTAAATCTGCATCGAGTTTAAATTTGATAAATTGAACCTACTATGTTTTAGTCTCTTTATTGTAACCTTTTCTCTTTTAGACTTTTTTTACAATCTATTGGAATAGATGAGATTAGAAACACAAAAATTAGAAAATACAAAAATGTAGAAAAATAGAAAAGTCCACACAAAGACATTTAATAGAGGTGAAAAAATGTTTACCAAGTTGATCTAGATATAGAACCAAAAAATGCCCCTTGAAAAAATAAACCATTTTGACCATCTAAGTGATCTAACATAGTTGTGACCTAACTCCCTAAACCTTAGAGATGACCCAATCAACAAGTTGGTTATCTTTTTAGGAGATGTGGAGTGACTTTACTTATGTTGAAATGTTTAAATTTGGTCATTAAGGTGTCAAAATCAACAAACAAGCCCCTTCACATATTGTTTTCTCTAAAATAGGTTCCATAATAGGTCACTTCATTCATGCATCAAATAGCACCTCTTGAATGACATATTCCCATATGTAGAGCCCTTTTTCTTTGACCTTCATGTATACCATCACAAAGTAGGGAGTTCAAATTCCTTTTTCTTATGTAAAAGATGCTACTCATTTAACCTTGGTGGTCACTTGTCCCAATAAGCACATAGGCATATTCATCAAGCAAATAGCATGGCACATTTGTACATACAAGGCCCCCTTCTTTAATCTTCTTTTGCACAATTCAAGTATTAATAGCCCCAAACCATTATTTCTCTTAATCACTTAAAAGGCTCTCCTTTCTTTGATATCCGTGAGATATGTAGTAATTGAGACCAACTATAATCTTAATTGAAATAGCACATCCCCTTATAAGTATTTTATTTTTGTTCCATTATTTTAGCAATCTACATATATTGCTCATAATTGCCATGTCCTCATATGAATAAAAAAATAGATCAATTTCCTCAATAAAAACTTAATATATCTCATTATTTTCTAAATTTATCTTTATTAAAATCGTAATATTATTATGTATAAATAGATCAACAAAAAGCGTAATATTCATATAAATTCAAAATCATAATTACATCAATATTCATATATCTTCATTTGAATCCTAAGCTAGATAAAAAATTGTAGCCCCATGAGACAAAGCACAACAGTTCTCTACATTTCTCAAAAATCCCCTACCAAACGTAAAGAGCAGAATACAAAATTCACTTTGACACTCATTATGGATGGGCAAGCAAATTTAAAATTACACTAGAAAACATTTGTGACAAACTCAAAACCTTCACCACTTTAGACCCAAAGCATCAAACTAAATCATTAGAGGACCAGGAAGTAACGAGGAGTGCATGGTTGCCAGCCTTCCCCAATTGTCGTTGTGAATGGGGCTCTCCACTGGCCAATTTCCTATTCAACACCCTATTTAGTATGCATTCTCCTAAGACTTGAAAACCAACAGCACCTAATTAATAACATAGTATAACAAAACAGCATAAATTATTCATATCAGCCAAATTAATCTTTTCATTTCTTATGTGTCAATAATTGATTGGCTTAACTAGTGCCATATCTGCATCCTTTTGCCCACAACATCATGATATTTGAATAGTGTGCATGGCTTATAATATAAGCCATGGTCCTATCAACATTGACATAATATAGAGCACATTTATACAAAATAGAGTCGACTTCCTTTAGACCTAGTCTAATGGCCTACATGCATGAACCCAAAATCAACAACAAATGACACTATCTAAACAAAAGTGCATGTTGTTTATTCTACCCTCTCGGTACTGTCCAATAAAAATGTGCCCATTGAACAGATGGATAGGGATGGTGATCACTGACCCAGATCCTGTGCAGCAATAGTCAATCACAAACAATGGTATTTTGAACTGAAAAGCATGACTACCACTTGTAGACTGTCCACGATGAATTAGAGAGAAACAACTGCATGCTTAACAATACTCTCTAACCTGACATAAAACAACAAAGAGTGGAGAAGTCACTATTTGATCTCTTCATCAACACCTAATCAAAAGCACAACCTCTGAAAACTTGGAGATTGGTTATAATTAGTCAATGGCGAATTAGACAAAACTACACTTCAACAATAGGCCTATCAAGATCACTAAAGATAGAATCTAATGGCTTGTAGATAGGCCTATCAAGATCAATGATGACTATTGCATGCAGCCAATGCACGAAGTTTATTTTATGTATTGGGCACTGTTCAATTAGAAAGTTCTACATTTCCAAGCCTGCCAAAACTACTGGATTCTTCGACAAAGGGATACCCAATAGAGAGAAGATTTTAGTAGAACAAGAAGCCCAATAGAAGAATGACACAAAGCCAAAGTTCAGGACAGTACGACTGTGAGAAAGGATAAGACTTTAACAAGGAATAAGCACATGTCATGGACATAGAGGCAAAGGTAAATCATGAAAATGTAGTCAAGACTTTAAGAGAACAATAATGACATCCTAACTGGTCTAAAGCAAGCCAAGACATCTCAAGCTTAATTAAGTCAAATCATACATGAATTGCAAATTTCAACACAAGGGCATAACTTCAATAAGCAAACAAAATACAAGATCAATTAGTCTTGTCCATACTTTAAAGGGGGGTGTCATAAATATTAGTATTTAAACTAAAAGTTTATTACATAAGACTATCTCTACTATTACAAGCATGAAGCTCGAAGGTGAATTCATATGTAAAATGAGGGTTCATAACATAAACTCACACAAATTTCAAACAAGACTTTAAAAGGTTACAAATAAAATCTTATCATTTAATTATGAAGTATTAATGAACCAAAAACACATAAATATCTTTTAAGATAGTCCAATAAAATGCATAGGTTCTAATGAGGACTACAAAATAAGAGATAAAGTCAGAGATATTGATATTACAAAAACAATATCAATGAATCTAGTTAAAATATAATCAAAAGGTTAGTCAAATCAAGCTCTTAAATGCACCTAGTGAAAATAAATGATAAGCATAGACACTCAATTGACATGCATATGTATAAAGAATCTTTGTAGGTGTAAACATAAATAATTTTTTTACATACACTAATAAGAGACATAATCAAATTTTGATGAAATCTAAATTATCATTAAATCATGTACACATGATGTTGAAACTTAAAATTAGGATTCTCAAAAGGAGTTCCTTGATTTCTTCAAGAGAAATTAAGATGTGTTATGTAAACAACAATAATTCCCCATTAAATATTCATGTTTTGGTAGCATGGCCCTATTATAAGTGAGAGTGTGGGTAAACCTATTCAAATACCTACAATGTGTTTCAAGTGTTTGATGCTCACTTTCATAGATGTGCATGGTGTATCTATGCATGTGAAAATGATGAAATAGTGGGTTTAGGCTCTTAAAATTCAATGTACAAATCAATAGGGATGTAGGACAAAGGCATGGCAACAAAACCCTATAGCACAGTTTGATATTTTTTAGGCACCTCAACAAAGAGGATTTTATGTACACATAAAACCCATACATAAGGAAAACGTTTTGACATATGTTATCATGGAAAAAAATATGAAGGCAAAATGATACTACTTGCCAACAATGGATTATGTGCATGTTATGTTCATCGTGTTAGCTATTTTGTTATTGCACAATAATCAACTAGATGACACAAATGGTAGTGGTGGTGGTGATGAAGATGCACTACATGCTTACCCATCAACCTCTGTAAAATGAGTTATGTAAAAAATTATAATATGTAGTAGATAAGGGGAAACACAAATTTTCATTGTCCCCTTCTCAACCACACAAGAAGAAACAAGTGAAATGATTATAAATCAAATAACAAGGAGAGATAAACCACAAGCTCTTCTACATAAAACATCTTCACTTGTTTCAAAATCCATTCCACAACTCATTCATACCCCCAACACCAAATTCTTAAGTCATGTCCACTAGCAACTACATTAGGTGCAATATAACTAACAATTTCAATATATATTTCCTATGTAGCATAACAAGAAGTACCACCAATTGACACATCTAGTGTGTAAGAACAAGATAAGGCTCCTGGATATAGGGGTCATCTCCTATTCATCCCAACAAGATGCACATAGTAAGGAAAATGAGATGCCTAAGTTCTCACAAGGATAGATATTCCAAGCATAAGTTGGAGCATGGGAGTGTAGAGCAATGTAGCTAAAGGCACATGTTGACAAGACATACCAATAATTTTTTTCCAATAAGTAAGATATCAAGTTACTTGTTCCAATCCTTGGAGCATATGTATGTGTTAAGTTTAATGGTTTACAAAAGCTTTTCCTAATGCTTAAGCAATTATTTAATGGTCATTTCATGTTAATTTAATTTGATGGTTTTCACAACACAACTTCAATATCAACAATGTCACAAGGCATCCTTAGTAGAGAAAAAATGAGGTGAACCAAATCAAAGAAGTGGTTAAGGCTTGATAAGGACACTAGGATACTATAAATCATATGGATGCTCTCTCACACCAAATAATCAAGAAGGATGCACACTAAATTACACAATTATGCACACAAAATATTAACACGAACAAAGGAGGAAATTGAATAGAGAATGTAATACCCCAATCCACATGCCTATAACATTAGTTAATTGAACAATGAAAATGATAATAAAGATATGGTAACCACATGTTACACCATGCACCACTGTGCACACCAGTGTTGTGTCAAACAAAATGATACAAAAATACTAACAACAAGAAAAACCTCCCCATTGCAACAAACAAGGTGGTACAAATGGAAGACTTACCAATTATAGGATGAAACCACCATGATTAACCTACAAGGGGAAATGACATCCTCATGATAATCGGTTACTAATTCACAATTGTGCTCTCACAAACACAAAAAGGGTGGGATTAGGGAATTATCAACCTTGAATCCCCACCAAGACACTTGCAAACTCTTACATCACTATGGAAACCCACATAGATGGTTGAATCACTATGAGATATCACACCTTGACTAGATGATACAACCACTAATTTACGGAATAGGGAGTAGGATGAGAGTAACATTCACCTCCAATCCACTCAAAAGAAGCCACACAAAACCCAAACACAATGACAAACATTCACAAGATTTTTTCTTACTAGGAGGTGCAATCCCTCCATCAACTAGAACAACAATGATTCACTTCCAATAAATGACATATTTCCCAATGTAAAAGGTGTCATAACTCCCCAAGTACAACACCTTTTGATCAAATGAAAACTTAGGAAAACTCACCAGGACTAGGGGAACAACTTTCATATACAAATTTTCCCCAATAAATGGTTAGAAGACATCACTATCCAATGAAACAAGGGACAAAAACACACCAAAGGACTACAATGCACTTGGAGGATACCTACATCTAGACAAGGCACTAACATGAGATCACCAATGTTCTACGTCTACATTGGTATCCTATTTTAAAGCGTTGGAATCCTATTTTAGCACAAAAGTACTATGAATGTTTTATCATCCTTTCCTTGCATAGGGTTCATGTTCCTACGCATGAAAATAGGGTAATGTAATGAAATCCCAAAACTCTATAGAAAGTATAGCAATAAAACACAAGAAAAAAGGGATCCAAACCTAAATGAGATTTGACGAATAAAATACATAAGTAGAAAATTATATATAAAAATACTAATAGAAAAATAGGATAACCCTTGAAGGTCAAAACCTAGGTCATGTAGAAATGTTAGGCTCACTATAAAATATAAGGGAAAATAGCACTTATTACATAATATCCTAAATAGAATAATTATACAATAATAAAATCCTAGGATTTAGATTTGAGACTAACAATAGTAAATGTAAAAGTAATCATATAATTTTTAATAAATAAATAAGTAAATGTGATATTTTGCTATATTTTGAGAGGTGGAATATTTTACAAAAGATGCAATAAATTAATTCACCAATCCATTAAAAAGTAGGTCCTTGTTTAGATGAATTCCTTGAAATCTATAAAATGAATGTTATTCCCTTTAGTTCAAAATCTATGCATATGAAAATGGGTGGTGCACATAATTAAACCTAGATAAGAAGAAATAAACTAGTCAAGAATTGAGGACCACAATGAATGTAAATCATCTCATTGTACCTATGTTTGAAGCGGGGTTGTGTCTATAGACACTATATAGAAACTTTTTATTGAAGTTTTTATTCTCCTTTGGTCAAGACCCTAGGTAGACTAATTCAACAATTTTGGAACAACAATTGAAGGCAACATGAAAGGATTCTACCAATGATATAAGTTGATGTATGTTCAAATAATACTACTATTGATGTACCTTGAATTTTTCCTTTCATAATCCCTAAAAAATTGAAAATGAATGAAAAATACCCTTAAATGCAACAACATGACACACAAATGTACACTAGGTTAGGTAGCAATTGCTAGTGAAAAGGTTGGCTAAGGGTTTTAATTTAAAATATAAATTTTAAAAATGTGACGTTTAGACCCATGTGTTGAAAGTGACCTGGATTTGTAGACACTTAAAATTTTCCAGGGTTTGCGAGAGCATTTTTTGATTAATTCTTCATCTAAACCTAATTTTTTCTAAACCCTAATTTTCATTTGAACCCAATTTTAGTCTTTTTCACACGTCAATAATTAAATAATTTTAATTATTTATTTATTCTAATTATTCTCTTTCTCATCACTTCATTGATTAAATAATTATTATTTTATTTAATTAATTGTTCATAGCTTCAAAAATAAATGAATTATTATTTATTTTATTTTCAAAAACTTGCCACAATTTCCTCTTTACTTAAATTTTCCATTTTCTATTTTCTTTTTTAGTTAACTCTTCCATTTCGTTGTTTCCTTTTTCACTTGATTGACTCTTTCTTCCACTCAACTATCTAACAATTGGTGAACCTAACTTGGATCAATTTGGGACCTATATATATGATTTAGGGTGATAAATAGAAAATCGAAGAACTAGAACTATTTTGTAAATATGAATAATAAACAAAAAAAGATAAGATAATGTCATAAATCAAAGTTTGATGCATAAATAAACTTCTTGTAAACTTGTTATTGCATAATAAACACTACAATCAAAATAAACATAAAACATAAGAAAAAGAATATAAACATATCTAGTGAAAGAATATGACACAAAGTAAAAATATTATTTAGAATTCTGATTTGTAACAACCACAACCACTAAAATTAATGAATGAATGACCATATATTTAAAATTCAATTTAATTAATAACATCCTTCAAAATATTTTTTTGATAAAATAATGTTATAACAAAAGAAAAACATCACATCATATTAAAAAAAGTGGATAAGAAATTTTTTATTTAGAGACTGATAAAATAGATAAAGAAGGGTTCTGCATATATTTGAGATCTAGATAGTCAAAAGGTTATCATGAGTCCTTTTCATATATAATAAGATTGTATCAGTCAATTTTATGTGGTGTATAAGTCTAAAGGAAATTAATACAAAGCTAAGACTTTTAACAACCACCACAAGTCTTTTTGCCAGTTGCCCACATTACATTAGAGCTACATATTGATGCCATTTTAAAGCTTAAAAGACAAACCAGTCAATTTACTTGTAAAAAGTCTCATATTGCAGTTGTCTTGAGTAGACGTCTAAAGATAAATATAACAAGACAAAGGAAGAAAAATCTGATAAATTCTATTTATCACTGCCCAGCTTTCATAGATTCCTTTAAAGATTAAGAAAGACAAAATAGAAAGAACGTGATTATCAATCAAAGAAAAAGGAGGATTTCTTGTTTTGAGTTTCAATCAAGAAAGAAAAAGTATTTTGAAAAAAATCTAATCTCATCATTTTTACATCTGATTGAAAAATAATGCAGACGTCCTTTTTTCCATATATTTTTCTGGTTTGTTTATGCTTTCTATTTTAAAGCAAGCATAAAAAATATTCTTTTGGAGTCCTTGTCATTAAGGTGAAGAAGGTCAAATAATTCATGTATCTGATATTAAATGTCACAAAAAGTATTAAGTTATCTATCTGTAAAATATATATTCTTTTTCAAAACATCCCAAAAATATCAAGTTATCTATTCTTTAAATAATCTCTTTTTTTTGTTTTTTTTCAAAATGTCTATTCTTTGCTTATATCACGTGGCCTTTGGTTTATTGGGGAAGCTGATTGGCTCACAATGTCTATTCACGTGGCCATTGGTTTATTGGGGAAGCTGATTGGCTCACAATGTCTATTCACGTGGCCTTTGGTTTATTGGGGACGCTGATTGGCTCACAAAAAGATTATTAAGAATCAAGTCTTGTCCAATGCAAAGGCTTAATATGTTTAAGAAATGCCTTTGGAATTGTGCGCTTTATGAATTTGACCGAATAGATATACCTCTAACCTTGAGTCTAAGCTAAAAGACATCATTATTCGTACACCTAACACCATAATTGTGAAAAGAATGTTATGGTTATCATTGTTTATAATTATCTACATAGTTTAAAATAGATAAAATATTAACTCAATAATTATAAAAAAATGTTTGGTTATCATTATTTTTAATTATTTAAATTGTTTAAAATAGACAAAATATTAACTCGACGAACAATTATATAATTTATATAAAAACGTGTTATGAAGAATGTTGTTAGGAAATTATTATTGGAAAATAATCTTTTATTTAAGAATATAGAAGTTAACAAGAGAAATAATTAATAGTTAATATTATGTAACTAGTGTGTTAATCAAATAAATTCCTTATTATTTTAATAGATATGTTATAAATCTTAATTTTAAGTTGAAAGATGTGATACTTTATATACTTAATATTACAATTACAAAACATTATTAAGATGTTTCAAAATATTTTGTTTTTCTATTATACTTATCATAATTCTAATTGTTAAAATAATTTTAAATAGATAGAATATTAATTCATCAAGAATTTTATAGTTTAGATAAAAACTCATTATGAGACATGCTATAAAAGATAATTAATAATTAATATTACTTGATTAGTTTGTTAATAAAGTAAATCATTTCTTAACCAAAAGAAAATTAAATCTTGAATTCTAACTTAAATAAAGCTATAATTTATGTACCAAATATTACATTTACAAAAATCATATTGTAGAATGTTTCAAATCTTTTATTCTTAAAATATACTTTAACATTATATTTAATTATTAAAATTAATTTTAAATAGATAAAATATTATTTCAACAATTTTATAATAAAAAACTTATTATGAAATATGATATTATAAAATTATTATTTAAAACAATTTTTATTTTTAAAAATTTATATGAAAAAAATATTTATTAATTAATTTGTTAATCAAATAGAGCTCCTATTAATCTAATAAAATATGTTTTTAATGAAAAATAATGGGAGATCAAGAGAGAGTGGGGAAAGGAGCGAAAAAAGGAATATGAGAGAGATTATGTAGTCACAAGAGTTAGAGGGGAGGTTTCATAGCTCTAATGATTGTTTAATATGTAAAATAAAGCTTTTCAAGTATGGCTCATTTTTAACAATCATTCATATTCAAATTGTTGAGTTATTTATTAGTTTCTTACTATAATAGTGAACCTCTTAAAGGCTATCATTTTGGTTTTATTTATGTATTTTTCTGTCTTATTCAACTAAGACCGACTTATTAACCTTACCATTTATGTCTATCTAATGCTCCTTAAGTCTAATTTGGAGTGAGCTTTAATTTCAATAATATTGGATATATCAAATGGATAGGGGATTGTACACATTTTTTAATCCTCGTGTTTAGGGTTTTTAAGTTTATTTTGAATTGTTTATTCAATTAATAAAATAATTTGAATTTTTCTCTCTATTAGTTTAATTAATGCCTTTATTGAAAGGGACATGTTTTTAAGAATTGTGTAGATATTTTGCACTTTTCTTTGCATTTTATTCTTTTTCACCAATAAACATGGCTTGAGCCTTTTTTTATTTTTTCTAAAGTCTAGACATTCAAAAACATGTCATTAATCTAAAGCAAGACCTCTTCTATAAATATTATATCTCACTCATGATTGTACCTCGATCTCACCATGAATATTAGTGTGGCTTGCTAGTGTCATTCAACATATTGAACTCTACATTTCTTGCTAATAATCAACTCCATTTCCAACCCTAAATTTACTATTTTTTTTAATAGTCAATCTACATTGAACACATCTATTTATGGCAACTTTCCATTTTCTAAAATGGATTCTCTCATTGATTCTACATTAATCACTCAACCCCTTCACATGCTACATTTAGAAGATCATCATTGCTAAACCACCTACACATCTAAGATCACAAAATATCAAAACCCACCAACCACATGATGAAACATGCCAAATAGGGACTTGAATAAGGAGAGTCCTAAAAGCTTCCTATGTACAAATACTCCATTCCTTTACAAAAACTCCCCTTTCTAGGTACATCTATGCAAGTTATGACAATAGATATGAAAAATATACAAAATTATAGACAATATTTAACATTAGACACCAACATTTACATACAAGATGCAAACATTCTCGTTTAGATATGAGCACCTCTTTAGAAATGAGTTTTCCCCTTTAGACATGAGTATTACCTTCAAACATGAGTTCACTAAAGAGGTCACTAGTACAAGAATCTAGATATACTCATCTAATAGTTTTGTAGAATGGACTTTTACACATCCAAATTCTTTTTCAATTAGCTTATTTATACTTCTCCAATCTTCTAAAATTATTGTAGACCAAATTTTATTAATTCTTACTCTCTTTCAATATTAGTTTCTTGTGCACTCTAAATTACAGTTGTTTAATTTATTGAAGTCAAATCAAAGTTAATTTATTATCATTATCTATAGATAATACTAATTTATTTGTAGATTAAGCACATCTTTATCATTTAAATAAGCTCTATTAGATAAGGTTCTTATTTTCCATGAATTTTTATTTACCTTAAGATTATAATTAAATAGCCTTCTTGTAAATTTATTCTAAATCGAACATAACCAAACCAATCCCAACATCTACCACCTTCTTTTACCAAATTATCCAATATAACCTTTCTACAATGATACCCAAGAACACTTTTTATTCACTTCTTAATCCTTAACATCCCTTTATGAACATTTTATCTCATATATTTTTACCCATCTAAATTACACTTAGCTCAAAATAACACACACTCAATAAAACACCAAAATAAGAAAATTGGTACTTTCTCAATCATTTTGCATCTGCATCATCTTACCTTCAACTTATTTTCTTGATTGTTTCATCACCTTTCCAACCGCCATTCCCTCTTTCACCGCACCATCCTTTTATATCGCCTTCCTTCCCTTCCCATTCCTTTGCTTCTTATTTCCTTTGCATTGTCTTCTATTTATCCAACTCCACCTTCCCTAATATGAAACCACCCATCCTTATCATTTTAGTTCATTCCCTATTCGTTATCTTATCACCCCCACCTCAGCCCTTTCCTAAACCCCAAGTCTACCATTTCCCTTCAATTTATAATCATTATGGAAAATATCAAGACTTTATTTCCTTACTTTTGTTGGCTGCATTAGCCATGATGTTCCCTACAACTGTACTAAAAATAAAATAAAAAACAAAAGTATAACCTCTAATCTCCAACTCCTTTTTTTGAGATTGACTGTTGCAAGTATGAAGGTGTTGTCATTGATGTCAATTGGTTGTTTTTGTCATTGATGTCAACTATGTGTATGGAAGTTGGTTATTGATTGTATATGTAAAGATATTCAGAAAATTGTAATAAAGAATGTCTTCATGTTGTACACGCATAATTGGGATGTTGAAGAAGTGTTTTGATCAGTACATGGAGTTATCTTTATGTTGCTATGTTTGGAGGTGTGTTAGAGTGAAATAATGTGCTACAATGATGTCTCTCGTACTTGGGTTTACAATGTCATGCGGGTGTTTAGTGTATGCTCTGGGATGTGCTTTGTATTACTTCTATGCTTGTGTGGTCCTGACATGTTATTCATGGTTATTGGTAGTTGTTGTATCTAGAATTTTGGCTTCTGGATCGTTGTACAACGTAAGAAATTTTTACCAGTATGTGAATTGTACATTTCAGTGTGTCTAGTTGAGGTCTAGGAGAAATGTAATTTCTTTAGATTTATCTGAATTTTGGTTTCATGACTTGTGGTTCTGAGAATAAATTGATAAGGTTGTGTTCAAGTGATTTTTTTTTCTAGAAAGTTTGGACTAAGTTAAGGATGTGTGTGCTTAATTGTTTTATGTGTTTTACATGGGTGTTGGCCGACCTTGTGTTAAACACTACTTACGATGTTCATGGAAGCATGTCGAAGTGTGTTGGAACTCATTTAGGTCCTCATTAAGTATATGTTTGGGTCGCCCTCATTATAATTCCATTGTAGAATGTTTTGGCATCGACCTAATTTGAATTTGTAAATGCAAATTGTGTATGTCTAACCTTGGAAGGGTTTCAAGGTTGAAGATGGTATAAGTACAAGTTGAGATGTTGGTGAATGGCAAGATAGATGCAAGATAGTGTGTGTGATGCGAATTCGAGCAAATCAGTGTGAATTTCAAGTGTTAAGTTCCTGAAGGCAGTGAGTTGAAGGTGTACTCTATCTTTCAAGCATGTCTACAAGTGTGTGAGCGAATTGTGGTGGAATCTCTATTGCATTGAGATAGTTTTCTCTTTGTAACAATCCTCTTCTATCTTCTTTGTAATTTTGTGGTAGTGAGCCCTCTAAGCAGTGGGCCCTTATTGGATAGTGTGTCATGTCTTAGCAGTGAGCCTTTGTATTTGGTTTTGGTGTTCTTTATATTGTGAGCTAATCCTCACCATGGTTTTTCCCTCAATGGGTTTTCCATGTAAATCTAGTGTTATTGTGTGCATGGTTTTATTACTTTCAGTTTCAATTTCTGCATTTAGTAATTAAACACATTAACGGAGTAAGGGTTTTGTGAATGCTAGTTGATCTAACTTTTGGTGAAATTTTTAAAAGTTAAAATTGCTACAACTGATTCACCCCACCCCCCTCTCAGTTGTCTTGTTCAACATTGACACCCTAGAGGATGGTGATAATCCTTCATCCCTTATTGATTCTTTTTGTATTATGCTAGTTGCTCACACTTTAGGCATTGAAATTATCTAGTGCATTTTCTATTATGTTAACAAGGTCACACCCTCTCCCAAACCATCATCCTTAACCACATCCTCTTTCTCCTCTCTTTCTTCTTCCATTTCTCATCCTATACACTTTTCCCAATCTCAAATATATCTCTTTCTCTTCCTAACACTTCCATTCATATATTATCTATTTTGGCCTCATTTATTGTTCCTTTCATTTCCACCATCACTCACCTAACCATCATGTTATTTCCTACACCACTTTCCCACCTCCCTCGTATACCCATACTTTACCTACTAATCCATCATTTCTTAACTTTTTTCAGCCTCCCATTTTCTCCTATCACTTCCCTCACTTCACCCTACTTCCTACCTACCACCCCTACCCTTCCCAAGTACCCTTCACTCAAATTTACATTCATGTTTCTACTCATTACCTCCATTTCTCCTCCCACTTATGGAATATTAATATAACCAAATAAAATACTATAATGAAAATAATTGCATATAGTGACAAATCTAAAATAATGATTTAGTATTATGTGATATCTATAAAATTAATATGGAGAAACATGTAATCAATAATTCAAATAATCAAAATCATAAAATAAAAACCATAAGACTAGATGTGCATGGATATTAAGCCCTTTCAAGAACAAAAATTGTCATAAATGAGTTAAAAGTTTGTATTAATCCAATAATAATGTGTTAACTTATATAATACATCCAACTTCTCTCCTAAATTTAATCTAGCATTCAAAAAGTGTAACAATAGTTAGCCTACAAACACCCATGATACAATTATTTAAGGCATCTAATTTATAGAAAAACAAAGAGGAAAAAACATAAATGGTTTCCCAAAACCATCAAAACCCACATGTGTTATGGAAAATATTCAATGCCCACATGATCAAATTCATCAATACCCTAAAGAAATTGCTTTGAGGATTTTGGTAACACAATTGGGCATTTTTTTAAGGTGGACACTACCTCAACAAACATTGGTCACTCAACCTATGCTCATATTTTAGTGGTATTAAACATCTCCAAGCCTCTTCATGGAGAGGTCATTTTGATGTTGGAAGATAAGAATTGGGTCCAACCACTTGACTATGAAAGCCTTCTATTTTGATGCATATAGTGCTTTTCCATTAGTCACCTAGCGTCTAAGTGTCCTCATCCTCGTCATAGGAGTGTGAAGTCTTCTACTTGGTGGTGTGATCTATCTTTTCCAACCATTTGACCATGGATTCTACTTCTAGATCTTTCTACTACTCCTTTGGAGTCTTCCCATTAGGTTTTTTAATTTATTTCCACTAATAAGAATTATTCTAGATCCATCTTCTTTATGATGCTAAAAAACAGCCAACATTTCATGCTTATTAACACCATCTGATTTGAATTTATAATAGAAATATATAAATAATAACATCACCATAAGATAGTAGAAATAAAGCACAAATCAACAACACAAGAGAATCACATAACACAAGATTTATGCGGAGAAACCCTTGCGAGAAAAAACTTCACCAAGAAGAGAGGCCAATTATACATTATCTTCAAACAAATGAGATTGAAATATAATCACTTCCATTGTCCTCTTTGCCTCCAACATGGCAAAACTTGTGTGCCTGTGAACAACCTCCTTATGCCTCAACCTATCCATGCACCTACAATGAAACTCTACATTCAATTGTTGCTCATATTTTCTACATCCAAGAGGTTGAATTTATAGACTTGTCACCCAAGTTCTAAGTGTTGTCATCCTTGTCACATGAGTGTGAAGTCTTCTACTTTGTGGTGTGATGTATTTCCAACTATTTGACCATGGATTCTACTTCCCTCTCGATGGTATTTCTACTATTGCTTTGGATTCTTCCCATTAGGTTGTATTTATTTCCACCAATAGGACTTTTTTTATTCCAATGACCAAGTCAAGTGACTACAAAAACATAAAAAATTGAAACTTATATGAAAATATAAAGTTAATCTTCCTTAATATGGAATTACCATGATTAGATTCATCTTCTTTATGATTCTAAAAATCAACCAACATATCATGCTTATTAATAGTGTAATCTTATGTTAATTTATAACAACAATATATAAATAATAACATCACCATAAGTTAGCAGCAATGAGGCACAAAGATTGCAACACAAGAGCATCTCAAAACAAAATATTTATGTTGAGAAACCCTTGCGAGAAAAAAGCTCCACCAAGAAGAGAGGCAAAGTATACATTATCTTCAAACAAATGAGATTACAATACAACCACTTTCATTATCCTCTTTTCCTCCAACATGGCAGTACCTGTCCACCTATGAACAACCTCCTTATGCCTCAACCTATCCTTACACAGGTCTGCAATGTAACTCTGCATTCAATTGTTGCTTCTACATCCAAGAGGCTAAATTTATAGACTTGTGAAGACATCTTAAGCCCCAAATAAGTCTCCCAAAGATGAAACTTCATTCCAAACGTCCCCAACCCTTGGATTACCTCTTTGAAATGCAAAAGAATACCAATTTTGGCTCAATAATTTCCCCCCAACTTGGGCACCCAAAATTGTGAGATAAACATTACATTAAATGTAATAAATGATGGAATACAAAGAGACACCTATTGCCACATTCCAAGCTCCCACTTGTAGAATCCCAAAAGTCACTCTTTTGTCCTTTTGCTTATCATTTATTATCCCATCTAGTCATCCACATGTGGGGAAAATAATATTAAATATTTATGTCCACAACTAACATTTACCACTACTTGTAATGCCCTCCAAGGATTCCATCAAAACAAAGTGTAAAGATCATATTAACCGAATACTTTTTTTTGTCATTGATTAAAAATGTAGGATTCCAAGACGATGTTACTTAAACATTATAATTAAGAACATCACAACATAATATTAAAGTCATAAAACATAATTACATATCATATTCATGAATGATCCAATTTCATAAACTTTTATACAATCAGGTTACATATATATCCAGATTACATCAAGTGAGATTTTAATAAATCTCGATACATTTTTATGTCAATACAAAGAGTACACTCATACATATGAGGTAAATATACAAGAAGATAATTTTCCCATCATATTAAACATCCATGTCCATGAACACGTTCGATGATCATCCTCTCGATCAATGAAGAAACAAGAACATGTCCCACGAACAGTGTTATCCAAGTAATATCCGTTAGAGGACCCAATGGTGAATAATAGCACGGTTTCCTCCCTATCACGTGAAACCTGAAGGTCCACTCCCTCCGTGCTAGGAGATAATGACAGGTCTAGAAGACAATCATACAAACAACAAAGAACATACATTACATTGCATTGCATGGCTGACTACACATAATGACATGACAAAATCTAAAATTACAAGATCACAAGTAAAATCCCAGAGGCTACAATAGTAACAAAGGTGACTCTACATAAAATACCACAAGCATGCTCCAGGATAGAGTGTCATCACATAGCTATTCTAGGTTACCTTGGTGAATCTTCCTAGACTATCGACCCTCATCTAGACTTACCCTGGCAGTCTCTA
Organism: Sequoia sempervirens; assembly: GCA_007258455.2. Classification (NCBI taxonomy): domain Eukaryota; kingdom Viridiplantae; phylum Streptophyta; class Pinopsida; order Cupressales; family Cupressaceae; genus Sequoia; species Sequoia sempervirens. The sequence goes on from VDFB02008099.1 coordinate 118,876, forward strand.
CCGATTCTTGGCCCCTAGAAAAACTCATGTGGATTCGAGTTACCTTTCAGGAAGACAAGGTAGACGACAAGCCATTCCAAGCCTTCTCAACCTACCCTTAATCTAAACAAGCATTAAGGCACTAGGTGAGGCATACATATTATCTGAATTAATGTTAAATACTACCCAACCCCTAGTACATTAGTTAGGTTTTCACTGGATTACAAAAACCCACAATAGGTTACCCTGGCAACCACTTAGGGTTTCGGCCCCTATCGCAAGCCACTCTTCCTATAAACATGACACAATATCAAAATACCAAGGACTGCCAACATGCACAATAAAAAAATAAGAATGTGTATATATCCTAATGCGGGAAGAACCATATAATTTCCAACATGCCTTAGAGGTAATAACATTTTATTGCAAGGAGTTATATCAGTGAAAACATTGTAACCAAGCAACATAGTCCAAGCATTAATAAATTTATCAATATAATTTTTCACTTCCCTAGCCTACGGAAGAACAAAACAGAAACTCAATATCACTACATGCATTCTTAAATTATAACATGTACATATCTCATCAAATACAATCATTGAATCTTCATGGATTAAAAGTTCATGGATTAAAAGTTCATAAACAACAATCTATTGGCATTATAAAATGTCTTTTTAATTTTATAAAATACAACTATAATTATTATTCAATAAGAATAATATAAAATATTTACATTTAAAAAAACAACCATTGAAGAGCTAATTAATTTCATTATGTAATAAAATATATATATATATATATATAAGAAATTAAATTCTAAATGCACATCAAGAAATTGGGCAACATGTAAAATGATTCTTGGTTCAAAAAGGAAAAACTTTAGTAAAAAGAATTGAATTAGTTAAGGCCGATGCATGGCCATCGATACAACATACTTCAAATCCAACTAAATGAAGAAGATTTCGCATGTAAAGAGATTCTCTTAAACAATCTTCAGTCATGTTAAAGGTGAAGATTTTCTCAATAGCGACTGAGGTAAAATTTTGATGACTTATAGTTATCTTTATGAAATCTACGAATACCAATGGAATATAATCCTAACAATAGGAATGGGAATATCGACCTCTTTAGGATAATTGAAATATTCTCAGGCACTAGACTGGCAGAGTAACAAAGTTTACACATTTAATAGACTTCAGTTTAACCGTTTCTCTTTAATAATTCACGCAAACTCAAAGTAGCTACTATGCATGAACATGCAGCCACTCGCCATGCATAAATGAATATTCTATGCAAGAAAGACACATGTTTAAGCATATCAAGAACACAAAAAAAAATAGTATTTAACCACAATATGATAAAGACTCCAGATTATCATTAAATCCAACAGAAAGAAATATAATGCAACGACTATAATGAAGTAGTTTATTCAGACTTCAACATGCGCTAACTGGAAATCAGATACTTAAGATGAAAAATATCATGCATTAAGAGGTGCCATTAGGATCAGAAAGGTTATTTAAATCTAAACACTCTACCATGCTCAAACGTAGCAGCTAGATAGGTTGCATATGCAACCTTGATAAAAATGAGACCCATCATATGCAAATTAGCTATAATTAGTGGCTAGATTGTGTTCTTCTAGAGGCTAGGGAAGTGAAAATTATATTGATAAATTTATTACGTTTGGACTATGTTGCTTGGTTACAATGTTTTCACTTGGGATATAACCTTGCACAAAATGTCATTACCTCTGAGGCATGTTGGAAATTATATGGTCTTTGCCCGGATTGGGATATATACATTCTTGGCTTTGTTTTATTGTGCATGATGGTTGTCCATGGTATTAAGATGTTGTGTCATGTGTTTAGGAAGAGTGGCTTGCGATAGGGGCCAAAACCCTAAGTGGTTGTCAGGGTAACCTATCGTGGGTTTTTGTAATCCAGTGAAAACCTAACTAATGTACTAGGGGTTGGGTAGTATTTAACATTAATTCAGATAATTGTATTCCTCACCTAGTGCCTTAATGCTCATTTAGATTAAGGATAGGTTGAGAAGGCCTGGAATGGCTGTCATCTATCTTGTCTTCTTGAAAGGTAATTTGACTCCACATGAGTTTATCTAGGGGTCGGGAATCGGTAGAGACTGCCAGGGTAACTCTGGATGAGGGCCAATAGTCTAGGAAGATTCACCAAGGTAACCTAGAACAACTATGTGATGACACTCTGTCCTGAAGCATGTTTGTGGTCTCTTATGTAGAGTCACTTGTGTTACAGTTGTTGCCTCTGGGAGTTTATTGTAATCATGTAATTTAGATACTGTCATGTTATGTGTTTGTCAGCCATGTTATGTGATGTCTATTCTTTGTTGTTTGTGTGATTGTTTTGTGGACCTATCATTATCTCCTAGCACGGAGGGAGTGGACCTTTGGGTTCCACGTGGTTGGGAGGAAACCATGCTATTTCTTCTATTGGGTCCTCTTACAGATATTACTTTACTTGGATAACCCTGTTCGTGGAACAGGTTCTTGTTTCTTCATTGATCGTGAGGATGATCGTCGAATGTGTTCATGGACGCGGATGTTTAATATGATGGGAAAATGATCTTCTTGTATATTTACCTCATATGTATGAGTGTACTCTTTGTATTGACATAAAAATGTATCGAGATTTATTAAAATCTCACTTGATGTAATCTGGATATATATGTAACCTGATTGTATAAAAGTTTAAATGAAATTGGATCTTTCATGAATATGATATGTAATTATGTTTTATGAAATTAATACTATATTGTGATGTTCTTATTTATAATGTTTTAAGTAACATCGTCTTGGAATCCTTAAGACAATTGTGAAATCAAATGACTTAAAAAAAAAATTATTCAGTTAAATTATTACTTTATGCTTTGTTTTATTGGATTCTCTAATGGGGCGTTACACTACCTAATGGTAACATATGAATATATTATACAAACAATGGTGAGAATTAATATTACAAAATGTTTTTCCAATACACCCTAAGTGCCTAGAGACACTTTCCAAGGATGTTGTAACCACAACATAGGTTTACAAAGTGGATGGAACCTTAATCCTAACAAAGCTAAGCTAGTTTCTTTTTCCCTAATAACAATATTAGCCAAGAAATCTACCATTACATTCTTTTCTATTTCCACTCAGTCAATGGAAAAGTTGTTAAAAATATCAATTGTGTCCCAAACAATAATTCTATATTATTTAAGTATTTTACTCTTGGAAGCATACTTTGATCTAACCTTGGACACAATCAATTTTGAATCTCCTAAAGCTTTAAGCTTATTGATCTCATGTTTCAATGCTACATTCAATCCTAACAAGACCTCATACTTTGTTATATTATTTATACATTCAAAGTTTAGAATAAATGAGAAATTGAAAGTCTTACCATTAGGGGAAACAAAAATCACTCCAAATCTCAATTCATCCTTTGAACATGCATCATCAAAGTGCATTAACCAAACTTTATTTATATCACTAGCCTCCTCTTTCCTTTGACATTTAATTCTGATTTTCCTATAGAGGTTGGAAAGCTTCAACTCTAAAGTTTTCTAGGTAAGTATGAAAAAAAAAATCTCCTCATTGGCTTCTATATCATCTACATTTGAAGGAGTCC
>VDFB02008101.1:0-11571 GCA_007258455.2 Sequoia sempervirens
AAATACAGTTTGCAGGATGAGTTAATTTTAGTGTCTTCACAAACTCTTGAGGAAGCCTATCAGTTTTTCATTAAGGTAGAGGAGAAGCTTGTGAGGAAGCAAAATCAGCAAGGAAAGTAACAAGGAAGAGGCTTTAGAGGAAGAGGACCACAGTCAGGTAGGGGACAGCAAACTCATCATGATGAAGGGGCTGGAAGTTCTAGTGGATCAGCTAATCAAGAAAGAGGAGGTTATCAAAACAAATGAGGCAGATCATTTGGTAGAGGTGGTTATTAAGGAAGAGGAAGAGGATTTGCAGAAAAATGATTCAAATGCAATAAGTATGTTGGTCACAAGAGTTGTGAGTGTTCAAAGTATGTGAAAGAAGGGCACACAAATCATGCAAGCTGAGAAAGAAAGTGTGGGATCACTTGCACATCATACAAAGGAACTTGAGACTGGAGAATCTTTGTTGTTCAAGAGAGTGTTGTTGAAGCCACCGAAGGAGAGTAAAGAACTAGAACAAAGAAGAGATCTATTCAAGATGAAGTGCAAGGCAAAAGGTAAGTGTTGCAAATTGATTATTGAAAGTGGTAGTATGGATAACTTAGTGGTTGTAGAAATGGTGGATAAGCTAGGACTTAAGAGGATTAAACACCCTACTCCTTATAAAGTTTCTTGGCTTCAAAAAGGGCACCAATTTTTGGTAGATGAACAGGCTATAGTAGAATTTCAAATTGACAGTTATAAGGATAGTGTGATTTGTGACATCATGCCTATGGAAGTGTGTCATGTATTGCTTGGTAGGCCTTGGCAGTTTGATTAGAAGGTTGTACATGAAGGGAGGAGTAACACATATACCTTTCAAAAGGATGGAATTATGGATACTTTGTTGCCTATGTGTGAACAAGAAGAGGACAGCAATAGTAGTAGCAGCAGTAAGATACTATTGGTGAGTGGAAAAGAGTTCTTGCATATCATGAAGGAGGAAATGGGAGTTGCTTTGGTGCTCAAACCTCAGGAGTTGCTTACCTCTACAAAATTGGAGGATCTACCCAAGGAGGTACAAGAAATATTGGATGAACATAAGGATATTGTTGCAGTTGATTTTCCTAATGAGTTTCCTCCTATGCATAGCATTAGCCATCATGTGGATTTAATTCCAAGAGCTAGCCTTCCAAATAAGGCTACATGCAGGTTGACACCCCAAGAGAATGAGGAGATTAGAAGGAAAGTTGAGGAGTTATTATAGAAAGCTTTTATAAGAGAGTTTGAGTCCCTGTCCAGTGCCTACATTCTTGGTGCCTAAGAAGGAAAATGAATGGAGAATGTGCATGCACTCTCAGCCATTAACAAGATAACTATCAGATACAGGTTTCCAATTCCCAGAATAGATGATTTGATGGATTTCCTGGGTGGTGCAAAGTATTTTTCAAAGATAAATCTGAAGAGTGGTTACCATCATATTCGGATCAGACTTGGAGATGAATGGAAGATGACATTTAAAACTAATGATGGAATCTATGAGTAGTTGGTTATGCCCTTTGGGCTCATGAATGCACTCAGTACTTTTATGAGGCTCACGAATGAAGTCTTGAAACCTTTTCTTGGGAAGTTTTTTGTTGTGTATCTTGATGATATCTTGGTGTTTAGCAGGTCTAAAGAGGAGCATCTACAGCATTTGAGGATGGTGATGACGAGGTTGTACGAAGAGAAGCTGCAAATTAATTTGAAGAAGTGTGTGTTTATGCAAACTGAGTTGGTATATTTGGGTTTTGTGGTTACCAGAGAAGGGCTGAAAATGGATAAGGATAAGGCACAAGCTATCATGGATTGGCCAACACCAAGGAGTGCACCTGAGGTAAGGATTTTTCATGGGCTTGCTAGTTTTTACAAGAATTTCATTAGGAATTTCAGTCATGTAGTTGCTTCTATACTTGAAACCATCAAGGGATCTAAAAAGCAGTTTATATGGACACAAGAGGTTGAAAGGAGTTTTAAATTTCTTAAACATAGAGTAACTAAGCAACCTATACTTGCATTGTTTGATTTCAATAAAGTGTTTCAAGTGGAATGTGATGTCAGTGGGTTGGAAATAGGGGTTGTTCTTAGCCAGGAAGCTAAACCAGTGGCTTACTTTAGTGATAAATTGAATGAAGCTACGAAAAAATATTTTGCTTATGATCTTGAGTTCTATGCATCGGTCCAATCATTGAAGAAGTGGAGGCATTACCTACTTCCTAAAAAAATTGTTGTGTACACTGATAACCATGCATTGTTGTTCATTAATAGTCAGCATAAGTTAAATCAAAGGCATGCAAAGTGGGTAGAGTATTTGCAAAGTTATAATTTTGTGTTGAAGCATAAGAGTGGGCAAACAAATAAGGTTGTTGATGCATTAAGTAGGTGGTGTTTATTGTTGCATGAAATTTGTGCTAACAGTGTTGGTTTTGATAGTTTGAAGGAGTTGCATGCAGATGATGTAGATTTTAAAGATTCTTATGAAGCTTGCAACAGTCCAATCAGCAGAGATAGAGGGCCATGGATGGAGTATATGATACGGGAGGGTTTTTTATTCAAAGGTAGTCAATTGTGCATCCCTCGAGGATCAATGAGGGATAATCTCTTGAAAGATAAGCATAGTGGTAGTCTTGGAGGACATTTTGGATAGGACAAAACATATCTACAGTTGAGTACACTCTACTATTGGCCAACAATGAGGGCTGATGTAAAGAAGTATGTAAAGAGATGTAGGGTATTTTAGCATGCCAAGGGAAGAAGTCAAAATACAGGGTTGTATCAACCATTTCCAATTCCATCTCGACCGTGGGATTCTATAAGTGTGGCTTTTTTTATGGGTTTGCCTAGGACTCAAAGGGGTAATGATTATGTGCTTGTAGTTGTGGATAGGTTCTCTAAAATGGTGCATTTTATCCCATGTAAAAAAGCTACTAATGCAACCCATATTGTTAATCTATTTTTCAAAGAGGTGGTTCATTTACATGGCATTCCACAAAGTATTGTGTCAAATAGAGATACGAAGTTTGTTGGGCATTTCCAGAGAACTCTTTGGAGAAAGTTGGGAACACATCTTAGTTTCAGTTCAGCCTATCACCCCCAAACGGATGGCCAAATTGAGGTGGTGAATAGAAGTCTTGGTGACATGTTAAGGTGCCTTGTTGGGAAAATGCCTGGTAGTTAGGATATGGATTTGGTACAAGCAGAGTTTGCTTTCAATGATTCTCCAAATCAGAATACAGGTTTCATTCCTTTTTATGTTGTTTATGGCATGCATCGTAGGGGTGTCTTTTAACTCAGAAATTTTGGTGGCATGGAGAAACAAAGTGCAGATGGTGAGGAGTATTCTCGAGCTATTCATGACCTTCATGAGGAGGTGAAGACGAACATTGAAGGACACAATCAACAATACAAATAGTACGTTGCTAAGAAGCAGAGGGAAGTTCATTTTCAAGTGGGTGATCTTCTGTTAGCACATCTTAGGAAAGAAATATTTCCTATGGGTGAATACAATAAACTAAAGATGAAAAAAATGGTCCTTGCAAGATTCTTCGAAAGCTCTCAGCGAATTCCTACGAGATCAATCTTCCTCCAGGCATTGGAGATTTCACCCATCTTCAACGTAGCTGATTTATATCCATATCAAGGTGCTACAAAAAATGAAGCAGTTGAGTTGGAGTTGAAATCCACTGATGATTAGCATATGACCAAACCCATTCCCTTGGAAATTTAATGCATTTTGAACAAACAACTGCTAAGGAAGACTCGACGCAAGGAGTATTTCAGGTATCTGGTCAAGTGGTGTGGTCATCCTTTAGAGGATGCTTCGTGGTTAACTGTACCTAAGATTTTCACCTTTGTTCATTCCATTAATGACCTCATGAACAGGGGAGTTCATGAACTTTTGCTTCCCCCGGGGAGCCTGATGCAGGGGCATCACATTTTTGGTGTGGAAAATTTTGGTTTGTTTTGGTTTTCTCGTGACTTTCTAGTTTTCTTTTGTCCTTTTTTTGACATGTGGCAACATTGGAGAGGCAGAGAACTACTCCTTTGAGGCATTGTGCTTTCTTGTGGTAGCATCACCCAGGTGTGTGTGGGTAAGTGACTGTCAAGAAAGGGACAAGAAACAGTTATGTTGAACCATCAAACTGTTCCTGGCAGAGAGTCCCACATTTTGTCCGAGGAAAAGAAGGTTGTGTGTAGAACGCATGAGAAAGAGGCTGAAGTGTGCAGGAGTAAAGAAGGCCGCTAGAGAACGGGGCAAGAGGAGCAGATGGCAGGCCCCAGAAGAGTTTAAGAGTTCTTAGATGTGGACATACGAAATGCTAGAAGAAGTTTAAGAGTTCTTGTGTTCTGTACTTGCTCACTTTGTGACAGACTGCTTCATACAATGAGCTTTCAATCTGCTAATAGAAACATACAATAGAAGTCTTTTCTCTAATCGATTGTGTTTAATGGGCTTTCAATCTGCTAATAGAAATAGGGATGAATTGATTTATGTTATTGTTGCCTTGATAAGAATTGGATATATTGTTTTGGGCGTAGCATATATGAGTATTAGCCATTCTGTTCTTCATTTCTTGTTGTCCCGTGAAGTATTATGATTGTAATACATTGTGCCCTGTTTATTTCTGTTATTGGCAAAAAAGAATGAAAGTGGAGTTAGAATCAGATGCCTATTCATCTTGTGTTATCACTTGTAGATTTCATTTCTGGCTTTTGATTATAGTGAGATTCCCCATATTGATGAGATTGCACCGACCATTCTGAGAAGGTGTTCTCTGAGGTTTAGATGCTTGTTCTGGAGACAAAGAATGTGATTGCGAATGGCCCTTAATCGGCCCAATTGATTGGTATATCCTCCAGCAAGCATTCCCATGGTTGTTGATAATTGTCCTGTCACTTTCTGCATCTAGTTTTCTATAATCAAACAGTTTGCTATTATATTTTGAACGGTTTTCTATCACATTTTTCTATGAACTCAACTAAGAAACAAGTTTTGCCCATTGGCTAAGGAAACATACCCAGAAGTATGAAGTTTTGAGTTGCATAATCAATGGTCTCAATGTTACATTGTTCTTTGCAGGAATGCCTAACAACTTTAGCTTCTTAGTTATTAGTATGGGTGTCCCTGCAGCAGATGAGCATACTGACACAATTAACAAATGTCTGGCAAGCATCAATGTTGAGAATGTAGAGGCCAACCATCAGGCACTTCCAGGATTACACTTCACTGATCCAGGTGTTGCTCTTCAGTATTTAAGTGGAGTTACACTTTTTGAAAAACTCATCACCAGAAAATAACAAGAGGCAAGCCCTTTGTTGAAGTACTACAGGAAGGTGGAATAGTACCTGGTATCAAAGTTGATAAGAGAATGTTTTGATTAGGTTGGTACGAATGGGGAAACAACAACACAGGCACATGCTGGGCTTGCAGCAAGATGTCATTAGTATTACAAAGTTGTTGCAAGGTTTGTTAAGTGGAGGGCAGTGCTAAAAATTGGTCCAACAGAACCCTCAGAGCTTCCAATTCAACAGAATGCTCATTGTTTAGCTTACTATGCAATAATTTGCCAAGAGAATGCCCTGGTTCCAATTATAGAACGTGAGGTTTTAACTGATGGACCTCATGATATCAAAAAAATAGTGCTGAAGTTATTCGAAGAGTTCTTGCAACTTGCTATAAAGCTTTGGAAGATCGTCATGTCCTTGGGAGTAAACTGTGCTGAAATCCAACATTGTAACTCCTGGTTCCGATGGTCCCAAGGTCCCTCCTGAGGTAATAGCTGGGTACACTGTAACATTAACGACATTGCAGTGGACTGTTCCAGTTACAGTTCCTGGAATTGTTTTTGTCCCTGGAGATCAATGAGAAGAAGCAGCCACCAACAAGTTGAATGCAATGAATAAACTCAACACTATCAAGCCATGGACATCGTCATTTTCCTTTGGGCGAGCACTGCAACAGAGCACCCTTGAGACATGGACTTGGAAAAATGAGAATCTGCAAGCTGCACAGAAGGCATATCTTGTTTGTTGCAAGCCAATGCTGAAGCAACCTGGGCAAATATGGTGGAGATTCTGGTATTGGGTTTGTCTCTGAAATCCTTCATGTTAAGGATTACAAATATTGATCTTGTAGTGATTTGACCGTGCAATGCCTGCTAATTTCACCTGTCCTTTTCTCCATCAAGCTGCCAACTACATGTTTTTATATTTTAAGTTAAAACGTAGCAATCAATTATTCAAGTTTTTAAGTATTAATCTTAAAGTATAAGATAAGTAGGTAATATGAAGTTTAAATAGTTTAAAGTCTAGACCAAATAAATTTTAAGGTTGATCACTTTTGTTACCTTCAGCATTTGCATTCTGCTGGTTAAGGAATTATAAATGATTGTTCTTCAGAAGAATATAGACTTTTAAACTTGTCAATCTTTATATTTGCATTATATGCAATCAGATTATTGGGGCAAATGCACAGAGCAAAAAATAACTTTGACCATATTTTTCTTTGAGAAATATAGCTAGCTTTGGTTTTTAATGTTTTTGATAGTAGCAGATTGTGGATATTTACTGAATGTGCAAAGAGTTTGATTTGGATGCCTTGGACAAATGATTACTGGAGGTGTAATTTTGTAGAAACTGGTTGAATTCAATTCCTTTCTCCCCTACTGTTCAAATACTTATACTAATCAGAGGAACAGCTAGGTATGTAAGTTTTACTTGTTGCTTAGACAGATTGCCATATGCTAACTTGATATGTATAGATAACAACATTAGCATTTTATTGATTATGGTAAGACTACACACAGAGACTGTCTATAAGAGACACCTAAATTAAATGGCATAGAAACAATGTTGTTTGTTATAAGTAGGAGAGAAAACAATGAACCCGAGATCATCACAATACCTACATCAATAGTGTTGTAGGCTAAACAAAGCAAAAGTGGAAGAAAGAGTGGTGTTGGAACCCCACTAAAGCTCCCTTCATTAAGATTAACATGATCAACAATTTAGAGGGAACATGGGACATACTAGCTATGTAGTAGTGATTCTTCAATATTCAAATGCTCTGTGAAACACCCTCTCATTATCTATTTGCTAAGTTATTGTGAAGATAGATTTCAAGCTAATGGTTTATAAACTTAAGATACTCATCATTTGTAATCAGTTCCAACGTTGTCAAATATTGTACTTTGGGCTACGAGTAAATTGTAAACGATCATCGTAGGACAACTCGTAACATTCTAGCCAATGAACGTATGCATTTAGGAGGAATACTTATAAAGAGGCTCCCAGAGTTTGCCCAGCCGTTAGGTTACTAGGATTTTTTTATGCAGAGAAGATTAGTAGTTAAAACTTTCTGGGGGGAATATTAAGTGTGAAAGCAGGGAAAGTGGTGGTCATTATATGTACCTCCATCTTTCTCATCTTTTGAAAGGATTAAAAAGTAGAGGGTTAGAGAGTGAGTATTTCATAGAGTTTGTGATGCTTTACTGCCAAAGAGTCCACCATATATAATTTTATTGAATGCAAAGGTCAGGTATGGGCTTCAAGCATCATGCAAAGAGGATGACCAATTGTACTAACAAAATATAAGATCTCTAATCAAAGAAAATTTTGTCACTTTTTTTTACAAATTTCTTCAAAAATAAATTAACTCCAATTTCAAGAACTATCTATTGGCATCTACACTTTCTAAAATTCTTTTTTTTTTTAACTTATATTCACCACCCTACGTGAGTGGTCTTTTTTTTGGTTTCTTATCTTTTGAGTTGTTATGGGTGTCATCCAATTATCTTTTACATTGTTGTGGGTGTCATTTAAGCTACTGTATGTGTTGTTTAGGGTTAACAAATGCAAATATGTATTTTGCTACTTGTCTTTCAACCTCTACTTAAATACACAGTTTAAAAAGTGATGAATTGTACATGCAGGTTGAGTATGGTTGTTCGGTTAAATAGAAGGTGGTACGGTGGGAATGAATTGATGAGCTAACAGTGCTTTATAACTGCTGTGACGATTGATGTTGTGATGGCATCATGTGGTAGTGAGGTAACATTTGCTTCCCTCTTAGAAAGCAATCATGTAGTGTTAGGTCTGTGCTTGGATTGAGAGTTCTATTTGCCTTAATATTTTTAGGCATGGATTGGCATTCAAGGCTTGGATCAAAGAATATAGGAGAAACAATCTGTTACAGGTATGCAATTTATTATATTGTTTTGTTGTTATGTTGTCATTGAATAGGTATTACTAATGTGTTTTCTCTGTTGGATTAGTATATCATGTTTCACTATTGGTTATAAATTCTTAAACAAACATTCACTCACAGGATTACAGTAACTGAGTAAAGACACCAAGATCACTTTGATTATGAAGTTTGAAATTAGTAATATTTATTATATTTTCCTGCAAAGTCCCTGCAGTTTTTAGTTGCCTATGCATCCATTGTACGATATTATTTCTCTTTTCCATGGAACTCCCTAAGGCTTTAAGTAACCATACAATTTGTTTGTCATGTTAACTACAAATCTAGTCATGGCAAGAGCCTCTATAAGACCAATGAATATTTTTCTGCAAGAAAAGCCTTGCACTTTTTAATTACTTACGCATCCATTGTAAGATATAAGTTCTCTTTTGCATTGAACTCCCTAGGAATTTAAGTAACTGCAAAAATTTGTCCATCATGTTAACTACAAATCTATTCATAGAAAGAATCTATCGTGCTTGTACAATCCTTGTTGACACCATTGAATATTCTCATGGAAGAAAAACTCTGCCCTGTTTTCCTGTATTATATTTTAAGAAATTTTTAACTTAGATAGCGACTTTGATTTGTGTGGTTAAGGGTTAGAAGAAATAAATGAGAAAAAAAATATGAAAAAAAAAAATCTTGAAGAGTGTTTGTTTGAAAGAATTTTCTTAAGATTTTAGAGGCTTGCAATCTAAAATGTAATATTATCAACATCAATTTGTGGGCTACCTAATTTAGTAGTACAAAATTTGTCTAGTGTAAACATTATCTCCAAAGCTGTCCAAATCATGTCCAACATTTGGAGGTGATGAAATCATTTGGGTTAAATCGTCTTGAAAAGTCCTAGCTGTAGATGCTTCTGGTCATTTCCATAACCAATTAGATAAAGGACTTGTTGTGGCCTCCAAAACACACCCCTGATTTTTGAACATTGGGTACCCTTGTGCTCTAACCCTTTTTCTATTTTTATTTTGATTACACAATTTAGTTTAGGTTTTGTTTCGGTATGCTTATTCTTGTCATGTCCAGTCTAAATCGTGTTCAAATATGTTAAGGAGGTTCTATGAAGTGGATAACTATTCACAAGTGCATTGGGAAATGCAAAATTGAAGTTGGATAAAATTCCTTATAAGTTATCTCCCATGAGAATTTTATACTTTTTAGCAATTCTTTTGCAATGCAAAACTCTTATCGAGTATTTCAGAATTGGAACCTCTGAGCATTTCAGATTTCAAACATCGAATTCACAGATTGAACCATTTCAGATTGCAGAACTTATATTACAAAGCATACTAAAATTAGTCGAGAGTTTAAGACTTTGAGGTTGTTAAGCCATTAATGCTCACATGTGCCAAGGGACTTTATAATCCTTAAACTCTTCGTCTTCTTGTCATTTGTCTTTCCTACTCTTTCTCATAGGAATTAGAGTGGTTTTTGAGCATTACAGCGGCCGTTCCTCTTCGTGCAGCTTTTGGAATTCAAGATTGAACATTATTATTAGATTTTTGGTGCAGCTCTTGGAATTCAAGATTGAACGTTATCATTTTCTCATTATTGATCAGTTTCTTCGTGCAGCTCTTGGAATTCAAGATTGAACATTATCATTTTTTCATTATTTATCAGTTTGTTTCCTATAGGTTCCATTTTGCCCTTTGTTGCTTTTCATGGTTAGGGTTTCAAGGAATCCGTTAGGCTTTTTAGATTTGGCCTGTTATTTCTTCTTTTCCTTAATCCTAATTAAGGGCTTACGCAATTATATGTATTTTTGTTTCCTTAGATTTTGAAAATGTGAAAACACTTTAGTTCTCGGAACCCAACTCTTTTTATTATTATTTTTTTTAAAGTGTTAAATATGCAAAATCAATAATAATATAGAGATCATATTTTGTTTTTGTTAGTTCCTCTCGGAATTATAGGCACCACTAGAATTTAACCAGAGAACTTGAATAATTTTTCTATTTGAATTTTTTCAATCTATTATCAATGTATAGATGCAAATTATATAACAAAATATATATCAAAAATCAAATAAACAAGTTTCTATTACAAATTAAATAACAAGTTTTTAAACTAATATATTTAAAACTAGCTTATTTACCATATAAATTAAATAGTTTATATAACATTATTTATAAAGATAAGATATACAAAGAATATGTTAAATTGTTACCTCAAAAAAAGTTTCTAAAACTTAGAAAATTGAGTGTGGAAGAACTTTCCTAAATTTACAAGTTTCTATTTTAATATACTTAAAATTAAAAAATCTTTAAAATCTTTGAAAAAGAAATATCTAAATTAAATGTATTTATAGTTATATAATAAAGCTTACATCTAATTTATAACCTTGACCATAATTACATGAGGCATAACCCTGCTACAAAGGATGGGTGGAGGTGGCCGGTGTTAAAAAAAAATGTTAACTTATAAAAAAGCCGACAACTAAAGAGATATGAAATATTATATGTTTCGGTCATAACTTTTCAAACTAATATAAATAGGAAGTAAATAGTGGGAATTAAAAAGAGATTATTACCATAATAGTGCAAATAAATAGAGAGGTGGAGATAAATACCATGAGTGAAAAAAAGTAAGTTATTTCTATTTTCATTTTCTCTAAAAATATTTGTATGCATTATAATACTTTTTTAATTTATTTTTTAGATTTTTTTCAATTATAAATAAGAAAGTAATTTAATATAAAATTTAAATGTATTACTAGTTTTTTAGGGTAAAGGTAATTTCTTACATTATAATATTTGTTTTATTATAAGTAAATAATTTTTTAATAAAATATCTATTGTAAGAAAGTAAATATTTTCTTAGTTTTATTCTTTTTAGGGTAAAAAAGTAATTCTATTATAATGCTTTTTCAATTACAAATAAGAAAGTAATTTAATATAAAATATAAATGTATTATTAATTGTTTTTAGTTTTATTCTTTTAGGGTAAAAAAGTTAATTTCATTAAAATGTTTTTAAAATGTTTTTAATGCTTACATTATAATATTTTTTTATAAGCAAGTAAATAATTTTTTAATAAAATATCTATTATGTGATAATGTTTATATTTAACACATACAATTTATATCACATACAAAAATAAGCAAATAGTGCAATGGATTAATAGATTTGATTTGTAATTGAAGGGTTATGGGTTCAACTCTCATTGTGGGTTTAAAAATTAATATATTTTTTAATTAATTAATTTATTACTAATTTTATTGAAAAAGTTATTAATTAACAAAATTGTAATCATAAAAAATTCAAAATAAACATGTAGTGCAATGGATTAGTGTGTTTTGTTTATAATCGTAAGGTTGT
>VDFB02008102.1:0-44283 GCA_007258455.2 Sequoia sempervirens
AGTTTTGGAAAAAGTTGGAAACTTTGTATGAAGGTGATACTAATGTGAAGATTGCTAAGTTACAAAGTCTAAAAGGGAAATATGAAATGTTGAGAATGGGTGATGATGAGAACATTACTTCTTTCATGCAAAGAGTGAATGAACTTGTGTGTGGTATCAGATGTGTTGGTGGATGATTGGAAGAATCAAAGATTGCTGCTGAAGTGCTCAGATCCTTTCCTACTGTATACAAAGTCAAAGCTACTACTATTGAGGAGCTCTGGACTGTAACAAATGTAACTAGAGATATGTTGATTGGTAAGCTTACTGCTTCTGAGTTAAGTGATTTTGGTGATGCTCTTCCTAAGATAGGATCTACATTCAAAGCTACTACTTCTAGAAGAGATAAACAGAGATATGATCCGATTGAAAGTTCTTATAGAAAGGTATTCAAGTATGAGGAGGAAATGAGAGAGATTGAAGAAGAGGAGAGAAAGCTAGAGGAGATTGAAGCGCTTATTGTCAAAAGGGAAGCCAAAGGATAAGGTAAGTATAAAGGTAAATTACCTATTAAATTTTTTTATTGCAATAAGATAGGTCATTTTGCATCAAGGTGTCTAGAAAGAGTCCCTCAGCCAAGAACTAACAAGCCTAGATTTCAAACAAAGTGTTATTATGTTGTTGATGAAGGTGTGACAAATGATGAATCTGATAAAGGAAATGTAAGTGAAGATGAATGGGTATTTATTGCTATCAAGGAAAATGATCCTATACCTACTAAATTTGTTAGTTGCTCAAATGTGGAGAAATCCCTAGCTACTCGAGTTGAAGAGAAAGATGAATGGGTGACTGACAATGGATGCTCTCAACACATGATAGGTGATAAAAGAAAATTTGTGAGCCTAGAAAAATATGATGGTGTCGTTGTAAGATTTGGTGATGACAAAGTTGGTGTAATATGTGGTAGAGGATGTATTTCTCTTGATGGTAAGAATAATACTGATGATGTTCTATATGTGGAATGTTTGAAGTGTAATCTATTGAGTGTTGGACAGATGGTTGAAAATGGATACAATCTTCAAATTCAAGAATGGAAAGTGTAGAATATTGGGGAGTTCCAGAAATGTGATTGCTTCAGGTACAAAAACAAAAGGTAACATCTTTCACCTGAATGCTACTGGTAAAAGATGTCTGATTGCTCAAGTTGATGAAATTTGGTTGTGGCATAGGAGAATGTGTCATGTAAACTTTGACAATATTATCAAGATAAAGTTCTACTCGAAGTGAGAGATATCATTTACAAGTTGGTAAAACCTACTAATACTACATATGCAAGAATGTCAATTAAGGAAGCGAAGCTAGAATTTCATTTGAGCAAACGGCATTTGTTCAAATGAAGTGTTGGATCTTGTTCATAATGATTTGTGTAGATTCAGAGTTAAGAAGTTTACAAGGGAGGCAGTTACTTCGTATTTACTTATTGATGATTACTCCTAGATTAATGTGAGTTTACTTTCTTAAAGGGGAAAATCTGAAGCTCTAGAGTAATTCAAGATTTTTAAGGCTATCGTTGAGACAAAGACAAGTCTGAAGATTAAATTTTTGAGATCAGATAGAGGTGGTGAAGTCACTTCCCATGAGTTTAATTATTTTTGTGAAGTGCATGGGATAAAGAGACAATTATCTGCCCTGCAGACCCCTCAGCAAAATGGAGTTGTGGAAAGGAAGCACAAGACAGTTCAAGATGCTGCTAGGACTATGATGTTGGAAGGAAACATTCCTCATATCTATTGGAGAGAAGCTGTGAGTACTGTTGTTTACATTCTCAACTGGGTACAAGTCAAAGGTGATACTGGTAAGACCCATTTTGAGCTATGGTTTGGTCATAAGCCTACTATTAGATATTTCAAAATCTTTAGGAGTAAATGCTATATCAGAAGAGATGAAGATATAGGAAAGTTTGATGCTAGAATTGATGAAGGAATCTTTCTTGATTATTCTACTAAGAGCAAGGCCTACCGGTGCTACAATGAGAGATTAAGGAAAATAGTTGAAAGTGAAAATGTGAAGGTTGATGAAGACATAGTTAGACCATACAAAACCTATGGATATGATTCAGATGATTAGAATAATAGTTTAGTCACATGAAAGCAAGTTCAGACTCCAAATCAAGTTCAGATCATTCTGGTGAATCAAGAAAATCAAGAGGAAGGAACTAGTGAAAGTGTAGAAGAAAGATCACAAGAGCCAGAAGTTCAAGAACATCTTAAAACTCCAAGGTATGTAAGACTAAATAATTTAGAAGATCAAATTATAGGTGATAAGAACAGAGGTTTTCAGACTAGGAGAAAAATTGCAAAAGAATATTGTTTGATTTCAAAGACTGGGCCTAATAGTATCAATGAAGCATTCAAAGATGAGCATTGGGTGGAAACAATGAAAGAAGAACTACATCAAATTGAGAAGAATAATACATGGATTCTTGTTCCTAGACCTAAGGAAAAAAAGGTAATTTGAACTAAATGGATCTTTAGAAACAAGCTAAATGAGAAAGGTGAAGTTGTTAGAAACAAAGCAAGACTAGTGTGTAAAGGATATTCTTAGATGGAAGGAATTGACCTTGAAGAAAAAATTTCCCCTATTGCTAGGATTGAAGCTATGATACTATTTCTTGCTTATGATTCTTACATAAACTACAAGGTTTATTAGATGGATGTCAAGTCAACATTTCTAAATGGTGAATTTGAAGAAGTGTATTTTGAGCAACCTGATGGATTTCAATTGACTGATCAGGGAGATATGATTTGTGGGTTGAAGAAAGAATTTTATGGACTTAAGCAAGCCCTAAGAACATGGTATTCTAGATTGGACAAGTATTTGTTCAAGCTTGGATTCAATAAAGGTACTGTTGATAGTAATAGATGTATTTCAAGATTGATCATGATAAATATTTGATTGTTGAAGTCTTTGTTGATGATATCATTTTTGGAGGAGATGATAGTTTGTGGATGAAGTTTGTTGATGATATGCAGAATGAGTTTGATATTTCTAGGATTGGTGAGATGAAATTCTTTTTGGGATTGCTAAAGAGTTTTGGTATGGAAGATTCAAAGCCAGTTGGTACACCTATGGTGACCAAATGCAAGTTGACACAAGATGATGATTCTCTGAAAGAAAATCAAACTAGATACATATCGATAATTAGTGGATTACTTTATTTGACTCAAACTAGACCATACATCATGAATGTTGTATGCATTATTGCAAGATTTCAAGCTGATTCTAAGGAATCTCATGTAACTATTGTGAAGAGAATTTTTAGATACTTGAAGGGGACAGTTGATTTTGGCCTCTGGTATCCTAAAGATGATCTTACTTTGAGTGCTTTTACTAATACTGATTGGGCAGGTGATGTGAATGGAAAAAAGAGTACTAGTGGTGGTGCATTTTTCTTTGTTAAGAAGCTAATTTCATGGTTAAGTAAGAAGCATAATGCCATTTCTTTATCTATTGTAGAGGAAAAATACATTGTTGTTGCTAATAATTGTACTCAAGTATTGTTGATGAAGCAGAAATTGAAATATATCAGAGTTGTGTATGATGAACCTATTACTATATTCTATGATAATTCAAGTGCAATTAACATCTCTAAGAATCTAGTGCTGCATTCAAAGACCAAGCATATATCTATCGAGTTTCACTTTTTCAGAGAGAAGGTGAGTGAAAAGGAAGTCAGATTGGAGTATGTTCCTACTAGGGAAAAGATTGTAGACATCTTTACAAAGTCATTTCCTAAGGATACTTTTGAGTATCTCAGATGGAAGATAGGGGTGATTACCCCTCCTAATCAGAACTAATATGCATTGACTTGCATCAATCCGTGAATTTCATAGTCATATCTTGATTTGGATTTATGTTGTGGTGGTTGCTACTCAGGGGGTGTAGTCAGATGTTCAAATATGTGGTTCATATATCTTTTTCATTGATGCCAAAGGGCGAGAAGAGTCATGTCAAAAAATGTGAATTATATGGAGAGAAGATTCATGTGTGGAGAAGAGTTGTGTGAAAGAGTTGAGGAGAAAAGAGTTAGAACCTAAGTGGGAGAAAGTGCTAAAGATAGTTGTGTTAATGGTGTTTTTCACATCATGTGTTGCCATCAATGCCAAAGGGAGATATTGTTGGATGTTGAGGTTGTGCTGTTGATATGTGGTTGTCATTGATGTCAACATTATTGGCATTAATGTCTTAGAAGCTATATATGTCGAGGATATTGAGAAAATTGCAATAAATAAGTTGTAGGTTGTTAGTAGTAAAGTGAAGTTCAGTCTGTTGGTTAGCTCATTACATTGATGATCAATGGTTGTGGATTAAAGGGTTTCTTTTTTAGTATATCTAGTCTATGATCCATGTTAAGTTTCAGAGATCCGCATGAAGATTTGATCGAGTTATGAAGCAATTGTGTTTTGACAGCCATTTTGTTGCTTCAGTTGGTGTTCCTGTATGAAGATGGTGTGATTCTAGTAAGTTCAGTTGTTGTGGATGCTTCTCTAGTGATTCATGATGTTTGTGGATGTTTCTAGATCATTTTCTATTTGTGTTGCACGTCTGCATTGACCATTGTGCTCACGATTGTAGATTTTCTCTTGTGTGTTCATGTTTTTCATGTTCTTGGACGACAAGGTGTTGTAGCATGTTGTGGATCTTCATTATATTTTTTTTGAAGGTGGTTCATGTTTGGAGATTTTATTTTGGGTATCCACTATGTTGTGGCCAACCTTGGTTGATTCGTATTGAAAATTATTTATTGTTTTGTGCCTACAATTTGTATTCATTTTGTTATTTTGTTGAGGCCAACATGTAAAGATGTAATTTCTTGTTGCGGATATATATGAGCGATTGTTTTATCTTTTGAAAAAATGATTATGCGAAGTGTGTGAGTCCTATGTGTGAATAATGTTCAGATCTTTCGAAGGTAGAAGCAGAGTGTGAAGAAGAGTGAGCAGAGTGTGAATAAGTGTTCATGTGCTTAACCAAAACTATAATTAGGCATTAGCAGATGCTATTTTCTTAGTTCAAATTCCTGTGGATGTAATCCAAATATTTTGTAAGACAATGTTTCTTCCTTTGGGTAGTAATCCTTTCTGTAATTGAGCAGTGAGCTCTAGGAAGTGTGCTTGAATGCATGTCAATTCAAATCACATATTGGTGCCAAAATTATCATACTACACTCTTAACACTAATGTTGATCCCACTATACAAAGTCAACCCAACATGACACCATCTCCCATGGACACCTTGATTTAACAGATGCAAACAAAACAATAGCAAATGGAAAAAATATAAGTGGGGATAACTAAGAGGACATATTCTATGGAGGAATTGTGCCCTTATCCTTTTTACAAATATTTTTACATTTCACCTTTTCCCTCACATTTCGCTGCTCCAAATGTTAAAAAATACAAAGGGAAAGGGGATTCAGTGGAGCATATTTGAGAATTTGACATGAAATTTATGGAAATTTCTTATGATCCCACTTATTTGATGAGACTCTTTCCACAAAGCCTTTCAGGGTTGGCTCTAGAATGGTTTACATGCCTTCCTCTTGGGATACAAACATGGGGTGAATTGGTCAAAAAATTCATTAACCACTTTTCTTACAACATAGAAAGTGACACAACCCTAGCAACATTATGTACAACCAAACAAAAAGAGGGAGAGTCACTCACATAATTCTATCAAAGATGGTGCAACATGGATAATAGATGTCCATACCACATACCTGAGAAATAATTGGTGACCATTTTTATAGAAATCTTAAACATAGAATTGATGATACAAATTCAAATTCAATATTGTACCACCTTTGAAGATGTCATTGAAAAAGGGGTCTTTATTGAGAAAGCTCTTGTGGAAAAAGGACTAGTCAAAATCCTTAAAGAAACCCCAAACACTCCTAGTGACAAAGGAAAATTCTAGTCTCGAAATAAGAATTTCACCAAAAGATGGGGTTGTGAATGCTAAAGAAGTAAATAAAATTCACTCCACCCTTCATCTTAAAGGTCCATCCACATCAAACAAACCAATTCCTAGTCATGATTAGACATTGAATGCAATCCAAAATAATCAACAACACAAAGGACCTTCACACACTAAAAGAACATACACACCCTTAGGGGAACCCTTTGATTTGGTTTTGAAGAAACTATTACAATCCAACATCATTCAACTTCCTAACATTAAAATATATGAACCAAAACAAGTCAAAAAAAATTGGTGGAATGAAAATGAATTTTATGAATATCATCATGACAAAGGACATAAAACATCATCATGTTAGACACTCAAAAATCTCATTCAAGATCTTATTGAACAAGGAGATATACCCGTGGATAATTCACAATGAAAAACCTATGTTGATCACACTATATTCAAAACCCCCTTGCAAGACCATGGGAAAGGGATGGCCTCTATTTCAGGAAACAATAACAATGCCAATTATACCTTCATTGTGCATGACTATACCATTAATCACATTCAATCCCTTGATAATCATGTTTCTACCATTACCATTCATAAAATTTCAAAATGTGTCGTCACCACTTACAGAGCTAAGATGACCCTGCAAGGGGATGCCTCTAATTTGCAACTAAACAGTCAGTACAACCTCCTAGATCATCTAGGAAATACACCTACATAGATATCCATTCTTGAACTACTTCACATTTCCCTAAAGCATAGGGCCATTCTAGACAAAGATCTTTAAAATACATCTATACCATATAACCTAAATGTCAACTAATGTCAATCCATGGTTGGATAGCTAGCTACACCCCACCATGTCACCTTTTTCGAACAAGATCTTTCTGCACAAAAGCCAAATCATAATGGTCGCCTACACCTTGAAGTCTACATTAATAAACATAATATTAGACGATTCTTGGTAGATGGTGGAGCACGTCTAAACATAAGTGCCCTAAAATTGGTTACAATATTGGGATTCTATGAGGCTTGCATAGATCAATCTAAGACAATTTTTATCAAGGCTTATGATAATGCTAAGTGCTCCTCCCAAGGATTAATCACACTTCTTGTAAGGGTTGGCCCTACTATTCAAAACACAATGTTCCATGTCTTGGATCTATACCTACCATACAATCTTCTCCTAAGTCACCCATGGATTCATGCCATGAGGGATGTACCTTCCACCTACCGCCAATGCTTGATGTTTCCCTATGATGGCATAAAAATTACCATTCTAGGTGATCCTAATCACTTTCAATAATACCATAATCTAAGAGGGACTACCAAATTTCAAGTTCTTGTTAATCAAGAAGCATCATCCTCCACCTCGCCACATTATATTGATCCATCTTCCTTGGTCAAATTATCCACTCCATTCATGACACCTTCCAAAACCAAGATCCATATCTATGACATAGGATGTGGAGAGTATCATATGGATACTTCATTTTTTGTTGAAAAGTCATTCGTAGGTGAAAATGTTAATGCTGCTAGGGATATCTAGACTCTTCAAAATGATGCTAAGTTAGTTTCAAATATTTGTGAGGATATAAAATAGATGGTCATGCTTAGATTGAAACATTTTGGGATCTTGATGATACCTCCATCTTTACCATATTCACTCATGATCTTATTATGGATGTTGAATATCATCCCTCTCCATCTCATGATTCTTTTCCTTTCACTCCATCTTTTGAACCTTCATACATCCATTTTGACCATCTTGGGTTAGGGTATGCATCCCTACTATTTCCTCTTCTAATTCTTCTTTCCAACTCGTTAAGGATGTGCAAGCCTCCTATGATGTTAATAGTACCAAAAATGATAGTTCTACAAAATCTATTGAGTACATGAGATTTTTCATGAATCACACATTTCTACCATTTCATCTAAATCATCCATCTCATCTGCTTCATTTGATTCATCCATCTTACCTACATTCATCCACCTCATAGATATGGATAAAAAATTATCACCTCAAGAAAATAGGAGGGATATTGTTGGAAGAATGAAGAAGAACATCTCTTTATGCATCTTTTATGTTGTCATTGATGTCACCATGTTATATGAGTTGCAACTGCAAGTTTTAGTTCAAGTTTCATTCGGTATTTTGAACTGGTATGCAGTTATTATCCTCTAGTATTTTGGTCTGCAATCCTCCACTGATGAATATCATAGCTTGCAGTTTTGGGAAATAGTTTTTGGATGTTAGAAGCTTGTAAGTTCAAAATCTCATGTGCACATGTGCTCGTATGGTGAGTTGCCATCACTTTGTTGTTGCATTTTGTTATTAGGTCTATCCCTGGCCAACCTAATGTATTGTTGATGTTGTAATGAATTGATTTTATGGTGTAGATGTATTTTTCACCTATCATAGGTCCATGTCGACATGTTGTAGCGTGCTACATGATTGAATTGTTTTTGGAAATGTTTTGTACAAGCTTGAAGCTGACAGTTAATCTTTTTGGTGAATACGAGATGCATCTAATTAGGCTGACCTAATTAATGCTTGCAGATGAATCAACTATATATATTAGACAGTTTTGTGATTGATGGTGTGAAGTGTGACAAAGAAGAAGAAAAGTATGTGAATATGATGAAGTGTGTAAATTCATTTTACTGAGCATCAAAGGAACTAAATCAACACTTGTTAGGTGTAACTCTATCATTTCATTTTTTGGCTATAAGCCATTTTGTTATTGTATCTTTTGTAGGCAATGGGCCTCCCATTTTGGATAGTGAGTTTTGGTAGTGAGCCATGCTTTGTAATATCTTATAACCAGTTATACTATATTGTGAGCTAATCCTCACCATGGTTTTACCCATTTTGAGTTTTCCACATAAAAATCTTGGTGTTCATGTGTTGTGTGCTTTTATGTTCTACTAATGTTCTTCCTTAGTTTTATTGTTATATGAATTGGTTTAATTGGATGGTGTTTGTTCAATAAGTTTAAGAAGATATTGATTCACCTCCCCTCTCAGTATCTTGGGTATTCAACAATCGGTATCAGAGCTTGGTTCCTCTAAAGAAGCCTAACAGCTTGAGGAAGACCTTGAAGATTGAAAAAATGGATGATAAAGAAGAAATTCAAGCTGCTCTTAGAGATCTTGACAAGGCTGAAAATGAAAACATAGATTTGAAAGAAAATATTGATGAGGCAAATGAATGCATCCAAAAATTGAAAGAGCAATTGAAGAAATTCAAAGAAAGACAGAGAATTAAGTGAGCAATTAAAATAAGCAAATGAAGATATCATCAGATTGAAGGTGCAAGTGGAGTAAAATAAGAGAATTGAAGACTATCTGAATACCGTGGTGCAAAGAAAGACTGGTGAATGTACAAGAATTGAACAAGAAGTGGTAAACCTGAAAGCAGATCTGGAAAAAGAAAAACTATGTGAAGATGAGTTTAAAACAAGCTCCACTAAGCTTGATGAGATGATTGTAGGAAAAAAACCAACTAAAGACAAAGGTTGTTTTGGAATAGAAGCTAGTGAAAGCTCAAAAGCTATGCAGACCTAAAACACAATAGATAATCAAAAGACTCAAAATAAAGGAAAACAGACAAGAAATCCAAGAAGCTTTTCTAGAAGACTGCCTGTTAGACAACCAAATTATCAAAGGTACCCATCTTTCAATGGTGTTTTATTTTCTTGCAATAAATTTGGTCACAAGGCAACATAGTGTAGAAATAGAATAAACTGGTATGCTACATCCTTGTCTAAATAATGTTTTGCATGCAAGAAAGTTGGACATAGGGCTAGTGAACACAGAACTCAAATGATGAATTGGTTTAATGGAGGTAGAATGAATCAATCACTTGTTGGATATGGTTGTGCATGTAATAATTTTGGACACAAATAAATTAATGCAGATCAAGGGTTAATGGAGGTCAAACAAATCCGAAAAATGTTGTATGCTACAACTGCAACAAACCTAGACACATTTCAAGAGTATGCGGAAGTAAAGGGAGAAAGCAATCTGATCCGGTAAAGAAGAATGAACCTATGAAGACAATTGACAATAATTAGGTTAAGCAAGAAGTGAATACAATATGGAAGAAGAAAGAAGAGCTAGAAACACCAAATCTGTCTGTGCCCTCATTTGGTGCAGACAATTCCTCTGGCAATTAGACCTAGCATGGAATTAGGGGAGCATTAATAGAAAATTGTTTGAACCCCATGGATATGTGGTGTGTCAGTATTTGGCATGAAGATATGTTGTAAGGAATGAAGAAACAAGGATTATGCAAAAGGAACCATAAGAAAAGTTGTAGGCATATTCATTTGCGGAGTAAATTAGAGTTTTTCTGTGCAGAGAAGAAGGTTTTTATCAGCTTTTTGAATTCTATTGCATTTAATGTGAATTAGAGAAAGTACATTGATCTATAAAGAAATTTTGTAAGAAATTTTGATCATTTGTGCATTTTAAGAAAGTGGAGAGTGATTTGGAGCATTATTGATGTGATTTGGAGAGTGAGTTGTAAAAACCCTAGTTCTTTTTTTGGGGAAGAACAAGATATTTTACTACTTTGTGCTATTGTGTGTTTGTGTGGATCTTCTTTCTAAAATAATTTGATCTCAATTTGTGGAGAAATGGAAAACCATGTAGTCATAAATATGTTCGAAAGACCTAGACCTTCCTACAAGAAATATTCCATGAAGGTTTTCAAAGACGATCCTCTAGATGCCTTCTCATTGATTCCTCACGGTGTCATTCCCATTCAAGACACTAGAATTTACATTCGAGTTAAGATTGAGGAATAAAAACATGGAAAATTGATAGACATATGGCAGAATGAGCTCACTGGGGATGATTTCTTGATAAAACCTGAATATGAAAATATTGTTGCAAAGAAATTGGATCGATGGAATTATTTTCCAAACTTTAGCTCCACTATTGATGAAAGTATGTTAAACCAGTGCATAGCATAATGCATGATAAGTTCTTGTGGACTCAAAGACCTCATATTATAACCAAGGAAGTGATTAAGGTTGTTACCAAAAATTTTGATACCACACCGGTACCAGTGTTTAATTTTGTGAAGAATGAAGTGGTGATGGAACTTACCAGTGCAACATTTGAGAGAAGGGTTGTTGCAACAAAGGATATTACCAATCCTACTATGAAGTATGTAGCTATAATGATCGATCACAAGATCTACTTCACGAATAGTGAAAACTTTGTATCTGCTACAACTATTTACACCATATATGACATGGCAACAAATGGTACAGAGTATGATCGGTGTGAACTTCTCCGGCATCAATTGTTTGAAAATTTGAAGATGACAAGGGAGAAGAAATATGCTTTTAAGTTTGGTTCCCTGATTGTTTTCTTCTTGTTCTACTTCCTTACAAGGCTTCCCAGAAGAGATGATGTGGTGATTTTGGATACATCAAGTTTGGTTTCACATCAAATTTTTGACTATATGCATAGTTTGGGTGATTTGAAGAGTCCAAATAATGCTTTGGCAATATTATTTGTTGTATTCAAGAGCAACATGAATGAAAGAGAAAGGATTCCAAGGAAAGTAGTTGAAAAATACAAGAATGATATCATATTTCATGTCTATTCTGATCAGTGCATGATTGAAGTTGTTGAACCCTGGACTGTTTGGATTCAACCATTGGGTTATGAGGTTACACAGGATGAAGCAGAATGCTATGTAATTTTTTTTTTGAAAAGTCCTAAAGATGCCAGTGAACCTAGAGTGGGCACTTATGAAGAAAAATCTATCTTGGAGCATAGGAAGCCTATGATAAGAAAGAATATTGATCAAATGCTTAGAGAGGTTGGCTTCACTTATGAACAAATTGCACAAGGAAAATCCATGGGAGATCATATGGTTGGAGAATCATCAGGACTAAGGAGATCTTGTAGGATAAATCCTTCAAAACCATCTACAAATCCTATAGTGAAGGTAGAGCCCGATGCTTCTGGTAAAGGAAAAGACCCGACTCCTTCTGGACCCACTACAAGATTTGGTAAAAGGAAAGAGACTCCTCCAGTGGCACCAGTCAAGAGAGGAAAGAAGGAAAAAGCTACAAGGGAAAAGAACCTCAATATCAATGAAGAGCAAGAAGAAGAGGAGGAAGACCATAAAGCAAAATTGGCAAGAAAGAAGAAAGGGAGCATGCCCTCTGGTGAAGGTGCTTCATAGGAAGCAAGTGTTGGTAGTAAAATATTTCACTATGTTTCATCCTTTGAAGAAGATAAAGAAAAATATTTTGGTGCTCATGTGCACACCAAATGGGACTCGAAGAAGGAAAAAGTGTCAGAAGAGGCATCTCTGAACTAGGAAGAAAAAAATCCTCTTTGATAAGACCTAGTTCCCCTCTTAGATTAGAGGCATTGGTTAATAGCTTGATACATTTTGAAGATATCTTGCAACCTACAATAGAAATTTATGATCAAGTAGGTAGAGAGGATAAGAAAACTTTTATTTTCGCTATTATTCAATATTTCATTACTTTGGAAGTTAGTTGGGTCTATGTTAAAAACAATGTTCCTGAAAAATTGTGGGAAGCTCTGATGAAAAGAAGATCAGAGGCTGTTGAGTTGGAAGAGAAGTTAAGAATTGAGACATTTGAGAAAATTAGGTCCTCTTTGACCCCAAATGATTTGGAAACCCTGAAGAAGGTATGCTCAAAGATGTTCTGGATGAAGAAAAGAGTAAATACTCTAATGAAAAAAGATAAGAAGCAGACAAAGAAAGAAAGAAACTGTAGAATCCATTAGGGGTATGGCTGAAAAATATGGTATGTTTGGTGCACTCCCATCTGGTTCTGCACCTAAATCAGGTGAAGAAGACTCTGCAAAGGTTAAGGAAGACATTCCTTCAGGTATAGGTGATACAAACATTCCTTCAGAAATAAATGACACAAATATCCTTCTAGAAATAGGGGCTACAAATGATCCTCCAAAGATAGAGAAATAGAATGAGGAAGAAGCTAAACCATAGAAGCTTAATTTTATCCCTCCAAAGCATACAGAAGAACAAAAGGATAAAGATGAAGGTGAAAGGAATGAAGAATAAGAAATCAAAGGTGAAGAAGAAGAAGAAGAAAAAGTAGAAGAAAAAGAGAAAAAAGAGGAATAGGAAAAGGTAGAGGAAAAAGAAAAAGGAGAGGAAGAAGAAAGAAATGGGGAATCTGCTAGGAAAAATGAAGAAGATCAAAGCTAGGTTGTGGATTCACAAAGGTCCCTTGGAGAATCCTCCTCCGGTGATGATGTTTTGAAAGGATTTTTATCCAAGAAAATCAGGTTCTAGTCAGTTTTTCCTTTAGAACTTCTACAACTCCCCATGATTCAAGGTAGTGTGGAATTGGATAAGATATCTCTCATTCATAAATTGGTGTTAGGGGATGCATTGCCTACATCCAAAAGAAGAGAAATTTTGGAAACATATCAGAAGGGGACAAAGCTTTGTAGGAGGCCACCCCCGGTACATAAATGGATACATCTCTCACTTCAATAAAGAATCTGAAACTTTTATTGGACTCCTTTAAGGAGTATGCCTCTGAACTAGGTAATAAGACAAGGCAAGAGGTTGAGGAGAAATTGGAAGAGAAAAGGCTTTTGGCACTTCATGATAAGTGTGCTCTAGCACACACCAATGTGGAAAAGAATCTATAAGTTGTGTAGGCTTGTGAGTGTAAAGAAAATACTATATTTTCTTATTGCATAAAGTGGTCAGATGCCACACAGAACATCAAAGATCTCATGGACTCCATTGAGTCCCAGTTGACAACTATTTCTAGTACTTATAGCGCATCTAAAGTCAGAGATAGAACCACCTAGAATGCTATATTTGTTCATAGAGAGAAATTATTTATTCTACAGAAGCAAAAGTAAGACATCATCAAAAGCTTTAGTTAGCTAGGTGACCTTATGAGAATGGAGTAAACTCCAGTGGCCAATGCTTTGACGATAGCAAAAATATTAGAGAATGCAGTTCTTTTGGCAAACATTTGTTGTTTCACACCCCTTTGACCTTTGGCATTGTTGTCAAAGGGGGGAGAAAAGCACATAGGCTCAGTTGGTTTAGTTATGTTACACTCAAATTTTTGTTGTTTATGACACATTTGGTGCTCATTTGGTCATTGCATATATGATGGTATTCACATAAATAGTTTGTTGGTTTGTTGACATGGATGGTTTGGTGAGCATGATGGAGATCTACAGGTGATATTCTTTTAGGTTGGGTAGTTTTGGTGCTTATCATGATTATTCTTTCAGGTTGGTTCAGTTATGTTACATTCATTTTATTTTTTTTATGATACATTTGGTGCTCATTTGGTCATTGCATATATGATGGTATTGACATATATAGTTTGTTGGTTTCTTTAAATGGTTGGTTTGGTGAGCATGATGCAGATCTATAGGTGATATTCTTTCAGGTTGGGAAGTTTTGGTGCTTATCATGATTATTCTTTTAGGTTTGTGGCAAGGTTTGACATCAATGCCAAAGGGGGAGTTTGTTTCCCTTTGACATTGGTTTTTGCATTGATTTCAGGTTGATTGTTCAACTTGGCACATATTGAGGTGTTACACATTGGTATTTATATATAGGTTTGGCATACATTTGTGGCATTCATTGAAGGTTTGGTGCTATTTTATTAAGGTTGAATGTCATTGGGATGGAAATGCTCTTTGGTCACAAAGGCAAGATATATTTTGTGTTTATGGGTGACTTTGATAGCGAAAGGTTCTTGAGATAGAAATACTTATGGGGACAACACTATGTGTGGAACTTAAGGTTTGAATTTAGATTACATTAATCTATCATTGATCAATATATTGTTTAATGATTGATCTTAGCATATTGACCTTCACACTTTGGCATTGGCTATCAAACCAACACAAGGCATTATGGTGTTTGATTAGGTGGACTGACATATTCATTTGGGTATTATGAGGCTTATTATAGTTATGGAAAATATTGATACACATTATTTGGAATTTTGATGTTTATCATTCACAAGTGTTTTGGTATTATGTGTTTACGGTAGCATTGAGTTTAAACACCAAACCAAATGATAATGCTTTTCTTTTGGCATAGAATACTGATATCATTGATTGACTCAAAGTGAGTGAAGTTTTTTGACACAAATGATTTTTCCCTAAACAATATCATTTGGAAAATACAAGGTGATAGGAAAGTTAGGGTAGTTTGTGGAAGCTTGGTGAATGATGAAGGAAGGAATGGTTTTGCAGATGCAAAGGATGGGTTTCAGGCAACAAACATGTGGTTTCAATTTTTCCAAACAATTCAACCTTCATTGATTAAGTTGCAAAATTAGTTGAGGGTTCGTTGGTCTTTGTATTTCTGCTCGATTTGTAACTCGAGTTCTTTATTCATGTCCTTGACCATTTTTAATATTGTTATCCTTTGAGTTCATTGTGTATGTGCTATCGACCTTGGACTTCATGTTCATTATGGTGTCATATAGAATAACTTATTCTTTTGTATTTGGGTTTATTGTTTTGTGTCTTCATAACCTTGTTGCTAGGGCACACCATAAACACTACATATGTTATATTATGATGTTATTTAGGACATAGATTGTGTCTCAAACCCTCAATTTTTTGTATAATGAAGAACATAGGGCTATGTGTTATTGTTTTTTATGGGTTATTTATGTTTGGTACTTGAGTTGTCCATTGCTAGGGCATAGGGTCACAAATATTGTGACAATTCTAAAGAATTATGCTATGACTTTTTATTATTGTGTTGACTTGGGAGTTGGGGTTTCTTATCACATTTTTTTGTGTCTTGTGATTGATGTTTACATATAGCTTGCATAATTTTTTTACCATGTTTAAGAGGCAATTTAGTTTGTTAAATGCAAAAGTGTCTCAATGACACTTCAAAGATGGTTATTGAAACAGATTGAACAAGATTCATTTGATATTTTTATATAGTGATAGATGGAAGAAATTTGTAACATTATGATTGTTATAAAAATAGTGTTTCGGGGTTGTTTTTGGTTTGGTGCTTTACATAGATATCATGTTGAATTTGTAAATAGAATTCTATAATGTTGTCTTGTAAATAGTATATAAAACAATGAGATATGTAAACTTATATAATTTGTATATTAAAGATTCCACATCAATGAATCTTTAGGATATAGAATGTGTTATTTTGAAAAGTGGAAATGTTATGCTGTGAAACAGAGTAACCCTCTATAATCTATTTATTGATGATTCAGAAAATGTTGTAAAAGATCATGTCAGTGAAACAAGTTTGATCTTTGGCCAGTGAGGCTATGTTATGCCAATGAGGTAGTTGTGTTTGCTAGTGAGGCTTTTCCTTTAAGGCATTTTGTATCCAATGAGGCATTATGTAGCTAGTGAGGCATTTTATAGCTAGTGAGGCTTTTCCAATGAGGTATTTTGTAGGAAGTGAGGCTTTTCCAGTGAGGAAATTTTGATAAGCCAGTGAGGCATTTACGAGTGGTTTTTCATCCCTATGAGAGTTTTCCACTCATTAAAAAAGATTGTTATGAATCTCTTGTTGATCATTCCTTTTGATCTTGCTATCTTCTATATTTACATTTCAACATTTTAGTTTATATGTTGTTTGAGAATCTGAATTTGGTTATCACATTTGATCATAATCTTGAAATTGAACATTTACTGTTTTCAAAGAGATTAAGTGGTTTTGAAATATCAA
This sequence comes from Sequoia sempervirens, assembly GCA_007258455.2. NCBI lineage: Eukaryota > Viridiplantae > Streptophyta > Pinopsida > Cupressales > Cupressaceae > Sequoia > Sequoia sempervirens. The sequence continues at coordinate 16,682 of VDFB02008102.1, forward strand.
TAAATTGAAATTGTTTATTAAGACACTGATTCACCCCCCTATTAGTTTCTTTCATACTCCAACAATTCATGGTTGTCTATGGTGAATCATGATGGATTCTAGGTTGGGGAGATACAACTAGCCATCAAGCCAAGCCTAAAGACTTGTTTACTAAGTGATTTCATCCTCCATTATCACTGTACATTCAGCCTAAGGAAGGTACATGCATCATTTGGGATCATTTGGGGTGATTAGAGATGTCTATAAGTGATTCATCCATCTTCATATTTCCATTCTTCCATCATATTCTTACACATTAGAATAGGATTGCATCATGTTTCATATTTCTTAGTCTTAGACAAACTTAAGGCTAGGATTTTCATGCATATTTCATTATCTCTGTCAAGGTTTAATTACCAAACTAGGGGTTTGATCGAGGAAAAACCCCCATTACCAAATCAAGTTTATATTCTATTTTGCAATTATTTTCATATATTCAGATCCGAAATTCAAGTTGGAAGGAAAGAGCAGGTGTTGAACTGTAGATCAGAACTTTAAATTCCTGAAAAAGCGAAATGATATTGATTCACCACTAGTGGAAAATGAGTCCCACTGTAGGTGTTTTCTAGATCTTTTTGTGGATTCAGATGCCCTTTTTCCCAAAATAGGTACCTGTGCAGAAACCCAAATCTGGGACTAATTCGCCCAGATTGGCAAATGAGTCACAGTTGGTCAAAAAGTCAAATTTTCCAGTATTTCAAAGCTTCAATCAATCATTTCCATATTTCCAAGTGCACACCATTCATCTTAGTACTTTTATATTCTATTCTACTTTCATTTATAGGTCATTGTATAGGTCATTGAATTGAATTAGGGTTTTGCATTTCATCTTGCATTTCATTATCTTTTCCAATTCTAAACTTGGTGGTGAACCCCTCATTAGTTTCTATTCAGCCCCTAGAACAACCCTCTTGCAAGATCTCTTTCTCCTTTGCATTGAGATCTCAATGGTTTGTTCTGAGTGAAAGTTAGTGAAAATTGTCCATTCTAGGTCCTAAACCCTAGGAGGAAAGAAAAACAATTTTCCACCTTTCAAATTGAAATACTTTTTGCTTAATTTTGCATCACTGGTGAAGAAATCATCATTGAAGACAATGGAAAGACTTTGTTCTTTCGTTGGTTTTCTGATTATGAATATTTTTATTATGCTGGTATTCTTAGATTATTCTTTGACAAATTAAGAATATTGGAAATTACTACTTTAGTTTTTACTTAGAGTTGAAGAGCAACAAGAAGTATCAATGTGGAACATTGTAAACATATTCTTTGAAATAAGAGAGAATCACATGAATGTAACATACCCCCCACATGGTTAAAATAGTGTAAATATTAAAAAGTCTAGAATAGTTTACTTTCATTCCTATAAGTAGTAAGAAGGGAGCCTCCCCTTTCCTAGAGAAGAAATTTTATCTCATCATAACTGTGGTTGAAATTCATGTTTTGTAATCCATAAAGGGACTATAGAATATTCACCCAGCATTTCCTGAGGTGAGTTTTGTTTTGCATCCCTTGAGGTGACTTTTTTTTACACCCACTGAGGTGAGTTTTATTTGACATTTCTTGTTCCACTTTGCTCGTAGACGTTGAACTTGGTGTAGCATTGGCATTATCTTCATCATATTATGGAACCTTATCAAAGTTATTAGGGAGTGTAAATTTTGGTATGGTTGACATATGGTATCATGTAGACCTGACATGATTTTCCCATTACCACTTATTTTATTTGTCTTGGGGGCTCACCTAGTGTATATCAGACTGCACTAGCCCTTGTAAGCATATTTTTCATGGCCACTGAGCATAACATAACTTGTTTTCCTATGGAGGGTATCAACACAAAGTTGTGTCACACTTTCGGCCAACTTATCAACACAACTGAATTTAAGTAATTTTAACTAAAAAATAATTTTGGTCAAGCATATGATCTTGTAAGATTCATTCTAGCTAAGTTATATATGTCCACAACTTTTCCAACTAAATTTTTTTGCTAAATGCATATTTAGCACCACTTTGAGTCCAATTTACCAGAAAAATAAAATTATTTGAAAAACTTGATGTTTCAACAACTTCTACTCATGTAAAAAAACTTTTTTTTTAAAATATAAAAAATACCATTTTGTAGATCCATAAGTTTAGTTTTCAAAAATGTATATATTTTAATATTCTAATTATTATTTATATTTTCCTTTTTATTTTTACTAAATGTAGGTTATCAGCACAAAACATTAGGTTGGTTACCATATCAAGGAAAAATAGTAAAACTTATTAAAAAAATTTGAAAAAAATATGATTCCCTAGATATAAAAATCCATATCAAGATGGTATAATTTCTTTTCTATTTTAGATAAATAATTAATATGAAAGTTGACGCCAATTGGAAACAACTAAGTTTTAATATGCACACATTTTAATATTTATTTAAAAATATATGTTTATCAAAATTGGAAAAAAATATATCCATGCCCTAAAGTTTTAAGTTATAAATACACATAAAAAAATTGAAGGAAAAAAGATAAAATTTACTATATAAAGATTGACGTATCATGTAACTTCATTTTTTCAACATTTTATCAGTAACTAAATTATAGTGTTAATTTATAAAAAACTATATTCAAATAATTTTTTAATTTTTTCAAAAAAATAGAAACATAAAATATACTAAAAAATATGTTTTGTTAGTTTACATCTTTTCAAAATTCAAAACATATATATCACTTTTAAGTGATTCAAGTTTAAAATTTGGATCAACGTTGGTCATTTCCTTTATAAAAATGTGACACAACTTTGTACTTTTACCCTAGAGCCATGTTGTTCATAAGTGATTTTACATCCTTATGAGTGTATTTGATGGATCTAGCATAATAAAACTTGCTAATTCATATTTCTTTCCTCTTTGTGTTAATTTTGATATTGTATGTTTTTCTATCTTGTCTTGCTACTTCATATCATACATTCATGTGTGTATCTTTGTGCATATGTTGGTTTTCCATGGTATCTTGGATCTTGAGGGCTTGCACAACATCCTTGATCTTTTTCATCCTATCCCATCAACATTTGTGCACTTGGACCCCTCTTGACAAATATTTTTCTACTTTAGTGTGAGTTTGAGCGCAGGGCTCATCCTCTCACTAAAGTGGAGGCTTAATGTTGTGTAGGAAAATGCACACCTTTACATTTGCACACCATGTTTGGGTCCCTTAATTAAATTGGACTTAATTAAGCCTCTAATTGACCCAATTATTCATTTAAAAGCCTAATTATTATTTTTTTCCAAAAGGGGAACCTGTATTAAACAATTGCAAACATCAAAATACACATCTTGGAAAATGTGTGTCCTAGGTTTAAGGCCTTGGACCCATTCACCCAAGGGAAAATGGGTCCTCCTTAAGTTTAGGACCCCATTTTTTAATATGATTTTGACAGTATTTTTATGATTCAAATTCAAATTGCAATTGTCGGCCTTTAATATTTAATTTATAGGAAATTAGAAAACCTATAAATACATAGTCTTTGTATTGATTCAAAACATCTAGCATTGAGGCAACTTTCACAAGAGAAAAAAATATTTTCAAGAGCATTAGAGAGAAAAGTTATTAGTCATTTACAACAACAATCAAGATCCTATCATGATGTCCATATTTATGTTTATTCATGCATATTTTTGGAGATAACATTGTGATGTAGGTTTCAAGCATTCAAGCATCCAATAAAGTTATTTCATGCAAGATCTAATCCTTGGAGTGATGTGTTAGACTTTAGTCCTCCAAGAGCGGCCATTAAAGTTCTTGGTGAGTTGCAACAAGCTATTGTTCATCCATCATTCCTTCCTTTCATTATTGCTTCATTTCAAGGTATAATTACCAAACTAGGGTTTGACCAAGGAAAACCCTTATACACCAAAAATAAAAAATACCCTCTTTGTGTATTTGTAGATTTATAGGCGAAGAAGTATTGAATAGGATCAAAAGTGAAATTTTGTAAAGTTTTCAAAGTTGTCATTAGAGTTGTCAAAAAAAAAAATATTACTTGCAAAATTTATTTATGACTTTTCGATAGTGAGATCTGAAGAAATCAGGAGTGTAGATCTTGGAGCAAAGGACTGTGAAATCAAATTTTGGACCCTTGTAGTAGGACCCATTTTCCCTAGGGTGAATCTATCCCAGGAGGACACTTAGCAACAACTTTTGGTGATTGGTATACATCAACTTACCATTCTCAAATATGTCAAAAGTCTTGATTTTTATTGTGTTATGATTTAAATTGATGATTCAAGTTTCACATTGCATAATTGAGTTCATTTGATATTTTTAGTTTTTCTCCCAAAAGTGCATTTCAAGCATATTTACCATGTCTTCTCATATGGAAAAGCAACCAAAGATCTCCAATAGGGTTGACTCACCTAAGAGTTGAAATTCAATCCTACCTTTGGGGATCTCTTTTTCCTAATGAAATTTATAGGAAGATAGGCGCACCATATATCTAATCATCTCATTTCAGGGTTTATATGCAATAATTTAGAATTAAACTAGGAAAAAATACAAAATAAAATATTCCTATTTTAAACTATTGGAAACCTTAGATAGAGAATTCAAATTAATTTTAAACAAATAAAACGTAATAAATCTTACCATAAAACTCAATTATTGAGTGTGATTTGATCCAATAATTGATTTTAATATGAATTCTCTTTCACAAAAGGTACCTATTTTGATATCATATAGTTAGCAAAGATGAGTGGATGAAATGTATGGGAGTGTGCCTCAATTTATATATTTTTTGGAGAATCAATTGATGGTGGAGATCTGATGGGAAGATCAAAAGTAGAAAATGAATGAGAGGACTTTCCTAGGATTGAGGAGATAATAGAGGTTTATGATGGAGGTTGTTGCAATGTGGAGGGCTAGGATTCACTTATAAAAAATAGGAAGTTGTAACCGAGAGGGTTATGGGGGACTTGAAGTGTACTTAGGACAAATTTATTCCTATAATTTGGTGGAGATAATATTACAACCATGAGGGATGTTAGGGACAAGTGTACTTAGAACTGCTTTATTCAAGTATAATTTATTAGAGAGAATACAACCATGATTAAATAATAATATTATTTAATTACCTTAGCCATGTGTGAGGTTGAAAATAGGTGTAAATAATAATAAAATTATTTAATTATGTCATATAGAAAAGGGATTGATTAAATAATAGGACTATTCAATTAGGTATGGGCATTAGGTAAATTGGATCTCACTAGGTGATGTAATTATTTAGTTGATTAGGACAAGGGTGTATGAGGGAAATATTAGGTGTCTATAGGAGAATATAAGGAACCAATGTTAAAGAGAAGATTGGGAGATATATACTTACATAATATTGCATATGCCTCATCACATTTACTAATCTATTTCACTTTCTATATAGTTTTAGTAGGTTCAATTTCTATACCCAGTACTATTCTAAATAACCTTTTATTCCTTAATAAAATTAAAATTTTAGGTTTACATTCATTACACACATATGAAGTGAGTAAAGGTAAAATTAATAAAGAACAAAGAACAAAAATAAAACACAGGACAACCCCATATTACGAGTTGCTAAAATGGCCCCTATCAAGTAAAATGTATGGAACTTTATGATTAGGCTAATTTTGAATTTATATACTAGATTTATAGAGTTTTATAAGGCCTAAAAATGGGAAAAGTGATAAAAGTGCTATATTTTTATGATAGGAATTAAAAACTACACCAAATTGTAGAGCTTAGAAAATTGTACAAACTTTAAAAATAAAATAAACTAAAAAAGGAGCTCATTTGTAAAAGTTATCAGAGTTTTAAGTTCCAAAAAATATGAAAATAAACTAAAATCTATAATAAAAAAATTATTGAAATAGCTCAGAGTTCAATCTGAAGACTAATCACACCGACATGTAGCCAACAAAAATACCAAAAATAAAAAGAAGTACTTGTTATCAAGTCCAAATGACTTGATATTACCTTTTCAATATGTGATACAAATTCAAAGAATCCAAAAAGAGGGGTCCCTCTTGGAATCAATGACATTATTAATCCATAGAATGATGTTAACACTATTTAATAGAAAATGTCTACACTCATAGGTATATGTCATGCCGTAAAATTTTCGCTATAAAACCCAACCAATTTTTTTTTTCTTTTTACATTAAGCTAATTAAAGTGCACCACAATCATGGTACAACACTAAACACAAACATTAGTAATTATATTATTATTATCAATAATATGCTCCTTACTACATCCCTCTTAGAATGACAACAAACCCACACTTCTATGTTTCAACTATTGCATTAATCACCTAGCACAACCATTAATGTCCATAATAACAATATAAGCTTGTTGATCGACTCAAAGAAAATTGGGCCAAGAAATGTATTAGTGTTCCCCAAAAACTACCACAACTACAATTTGACTAGCATGAGTATCACATCACTTTATTTACATTAAAAAAAAAAAAAACGAAAAAAAAGACACAAGGGACTACTAATATCAAGAGGGTTTGTTTTATTACAAAGAAAGGATATATCCCTTAAATTTCCACACGAGTAATAGAGTAAACATGCGAGATTGTTTAATATTTGAAAGTTAGTACAGCACAATAATAGTCAAATACTTATTTATTTGTTTGTTAAATTATCTATATATATAAATATATATAAGACACATTTTCTTTTTATATACAGAAATAAAATCCACTCTTCTTAAAAAGGGATTTTAAAGTATTAATAATAATTCCCACTTATAACCTACAACATTATTTTCTATATAATTTATTTTATATATAAAAAAAACTAAAATAACAAAGTAAATTCTTTCTCTCAAGGAAAATAGGGTAACTCTCATTCTTTGTTAATCTTTTCTTTACCTATACTCTTATCCTAATTAATATGCTCTTTTTAAAAATAAAAATAAAAATAGAGGGAATATATGCTTCATTCCTTTAGTTAAAGAATATTAAAACATAAAGAATACGTGGGAAAAGATAGGGTTAGGATCTCTTAAGGAAAAAATTACTGTCTTAATTTTATTCTTTTGAAACCTCACTACTACAGCTTAAGCGCCATTTTATGTGCCATAGTGTTATGCACCTAAAGCCATAGTTGGTTATCTATTCAAAATGTTGTCATAAAGAGAGGAACGTATTTTTTTTGTTTCATAGATCAATGCTATATGTATTAACATATGTGTAAACAACATTGCATCCACTAAAGGAATTATCAAATTGCTCATACTAGCAATACTAGTATCATTATTGCTATGTAATAAAGTGTGCTGTATGAAGACCTAAAACATACAAGATAATAAATTTATTTGATGCTTCATTTACGCAGACAAGGATAATAATTTTATTTGCTGCACCATTTACGCTATGGGAAAACGTTGATTACCATTGATTAGTGTCACGGTAAAATTCTTTAAATTCTGCATTTACTGGGTAGTGGCTCCAAAAGTTTTAGGTTTGAATATTATATATATATCTATTTTTATTTTATTTTTTTGGTTTTCATTTAATCTTCTCCCATGACTAGGTACCTACAGCATACACCATTATAATAGTCAAGCTATACACTCAATGGAGGAAATAATAATAATAAAGAAAAAGGTAAAGGATGTCGTAATGCTAATAAGCTAAATATAATCATTATTAGGAGCTTGGCAGAAACTTCCTTGTTAAAAAAAAACATTCTAAGGCTCTGTCAAGGCCTTAATCTCTTGCTGCAGTCCACATTATTACCCTTATCAATGAACCCAGTAATATATTAAAATTAGTTCTCATTTTTATATTAACCAATGTCCTTAAACCACATAAGTAAAATTAAACCAGCAGTGAACGAATGGGAATATTAATGTTCCTCACAACTTCTGCTGCATCCAGCTGGGTGGGCAATCTGCTAAAATATTCACCCCCATATGGCTCAGAGATGGAGCTTCTAATAAATTTTCTACCGAACATTCAATCAGATTTCTACGCTTATGACGTTCTTGCATTTAGAAGAGCATTGGTCAAAACCTATGATGCATATAGCTGTGTCAGGATTGTGTTGGACAGATATCAATGCCAATGCTTGACAGGGATCGTGCTTGATTGATGGCTGCTTACAATGCCAAGGTATGCACGCCATGCTAATGAAGGAATTCAAAGAATAGTTGTCCACACAATAGTGGACGAACTCTGACTGGGGCGACATCTACACCTGACTGCAGTTATTACATGATTTAAAATGAGGTCTAAGGTCATTAGTTTAGAGTTGCACTGTCAGAGTGGGTCACTCGAGAATTGAATGGAGTGAAGTATTCAATCAACGACTGCCCTTTTCTATATTTGCTATTTCATTCCCTTGTTCTTTGAAACATTACAGATATAAATACTTGCCTTCCCTTCATTTAATGTTGTTTTTACACAATACTTATATCTTTGGCCTACGTCTAGAAGAAGTTTAGCTCTTATACTGCGTATTGAATGCAATCTCTATCAGTCATTCTCCATCGAGATGTTTTGTATTCTGCTAGGTACATTTCATAGGAACCCACACAAGTAGGCAGAAAATTCAGGATTCTTTGTTAAGTTTTAGCCAAGGAGATATATACGATGTAGACTACTGCTCGGTTATAAGACTCTCGTTCAAGCTCATGTAGTGGCTTACCAGGTGACACTGCACCTCTATGTGACTTATAGCAATAGCTCAAGGGAATGAAAACCATTGCAACTCAACAAGAGTGTATGAAATCCAATCCATAAATTGGTATTTTGCATGAATAGGCTGATTGTGCGTGATTTCTCGAAAATGAGATCTATTGCTATTAATGAGGTCAGTGGTTGTGTTATGAACTACTGGGAACTAAATCTATTTAACATATGAAATTAGAACTGGCAGGCCTCCCATTCTCCCTACCATTTTGTCTGTCGGCACCACATGCTTTACTTCATAGATTCCACAACATACATTTTATCATTTCCTATCCACATACATATATGTTAAATTTCTTATGTACATAACTACTCAGTTCTACAGGGAAAAAGACTATCTTAAATGGGCGGGTCCTCAAGACAGGAAGTTGTTGTACATGATCGAGGTGTTCCCTACCCTTTCAAGAGTGAGCCCTATCATTATCCATTTTATCCATTTATTTATTTTGTATGAGCGGTCCAATGTGAAAATAGTAGTTCAAAGAGGGCACTGGTTACATTGAAGTTGTCTATTCCTACTTAGCATCTACATAAGTTAAGGAGTATTTCCCATATGTATTTCTTTTAATGAGGTCGATGGCTACATTAAGTAAATTTTATCAAGGCAGAGCATAGTCCATAAGTATTACTCGATAGTGCAACCAACGATTAAATGAACATCTTAAACAGAGGAAATCAAGTACAGATTGTTATCCATTTTGAATACAACTACCATGGTTTCCTTACCACCAAAACTTCATTTAAAACTTGATCATTTAGTTTTCATTGCATAAAGCACAATTTCTTCAGATATGCAGATTTCTAAGAGATCTAAACAAACACTATTTGATTAAATACTCTATTATTTGAAAAGATGAAGCCCAAACAATAAATTTCTATTGAACAACCAATGAAACAACTATTCGCTTCAAACACTTCATTTCCCAAAAGCATTAAACTTTAACCATTCTACACTATGATTACACAGGCAACCAAATGAGCTACAGACTATTAAACAAAGTCTTTCTCTTTCCCATTTTCTTTTGTGTTACATCAAATCAATAGCTTTCCATTTTTCAACTAAATTTAAGCTTTACAAAGGATGACAAATAGTTAAACCGGGCTTGCTCTCCACCCTTCCGTAATAGCATCATGGAGCCTCGTGGGCTCTAGCCATACCCTTGAGCAAGGAATTATTTTAGCTCCATGATGATAGATGGAGTCTTTTCACATTTTTTTACAAAGGGATAAACTAACATAGCATAATTTTCATGCATCTAGATTCTTTTCTTTCTATTTTCAATCATGATCCATGCACTATGCCACTTTCTTACAATTAATAAGCAAGGGTAAATGAAAACAGGAAAGATCTTATCTCTTTTCTTTAAGTGAAGGGATTGAACTCTTTTATCCATCTTTCATCTCCAAGCCAAGCCATCTGGAGCACTATATTTCCAAAGAGTTGGACTCCTCTCCTCTTCTCATTCTTTTTACCATCTCCATTAAAGTTCTCCAAAAGGAGAAGTGGGAAATGCCCAAATCTTCCATCTTCTTGAGATATATAGGGGTCTTCCAAACCTACACTCTTTCCCACAAGTGCTCACACATGTGTGAGTCTTGTGCCAATTCCAAGAATTTTTGGGGAGTAGAAGGTTGAGAGTGACAAGTCACTCTTCCCAAGCCCCAACGCTTTTTTGAATTTGTCACATTCATAAATGTGGACTTTTGAGGGGTCTTTTCACACTCCAAGGACAAGTTCACATGTGTCAAAAAGGTTCCAAACCCATAGGTATAGGTCCTAGGGGTCTATTCTTGTTCAAAAACCAAGGAAATTGATTCAATAATCCCTTTTTAAAACCCACACAAAAACCATACGAATTTTGATCTTAACCAAGGGTTCCAACCCCAACCAAACTCACATCACATGTCCTACAATTGGATTCTACTCAATCACCTAACCAATAATAAAACCTCAAACCCTTCTAAGTCAAATAGGGCTACACTTAGAACTTCCTAAAGATGTATTTTATTTGATTCCAACATTTATCTATCCTCCTATTTGCATATTTGATTCCTGCACATTACCAAAGTCAACATGATTAGATCATATATCTCTTCATATTATTAGCTAATCCAATTCACATAATTTTCACTCATGAACTATTTACTCATTAATACATCAAATGAACCTAATGATTCAATTTTCATTATAATCAAAGGAAATACACACTTACTCCAATACAAGAATATAGTCAATGAAATAGTCACTCAATCATTTTGTTTACCACCTTAGTAATTCATTTTAAACTCCTATAACATTAACGATGAACTATTTACCAAAATTTAATATGCCAAATAACCCAACACTTTCAAGTTATATCCAACAATTCACATGTACATCTATCATAATTAAATCAAGGTTAATGCCCATGAATCCTAAAAGGATTTTTATCATTCATTTCATCATAATTACCATCTAACTACTTGTTTGATTGAAATAAAATGGGAAATACAAAATGGGGTCTTACATTCACGGTAACATAAGAAGAATATTATCAAATAATCACACTATTTGTCATCCATAATACATATTACCATCCATTTAGGATCACATAAAACATATTAGGGATTTACTAATCACATGCAAGGTGGGGCCTTACAGTATAAAAGTATAATTGTATGGTAGTATTCATTGACAATGCCAAGCAAAAAAAATCAACCTCCTTTAGATTGGATGAACTTGAAAATTAATATTCTTATATAGATATGAAAATTTGGGGCCATTTGGATGCATATCACCTATAAAATTCAAGAAAAATGAAGGCCAAATCTAACTTTTTTGAGCCTTTTGGGTGCAATGTAACAAGTAAATGTAGTATAAAGATTAGTAAATTTTTGTATGCACCAAAAATAACTAAAAATTAAGATTGATTTCCAAATGTTAATTATTTTGTTAAACTATTATAATCTCTAGGTCATTCGAGGATGCAAGAAAATATCATGCTAGGTTTTTATAAAAAAAAAAATTATTAATAATTAGCATTAAATCTTTTAAACAATAATATAATTAAATGAACTATAACAACCAATAACTTAGCTATAATACCATACTAGATTATATGAGAAATGAGAACTTAAAAACCAAGATCTATTGTTTGTTGCATATCACATCTACTATTATTTTCTAAATCATTGAAGATCACAATAGTAAAATGGTGAGAATATCTTAAAAATAGAGAATTCACAAGGAAAACATACAAGATAATTTAGGTGAATTTAATATAACATTTGACTATTATATATGAGAGTTGAGCTTTGTATTGTAGTAATAGAAAAAGTATCCCTTTTCCTTACTTGATTTGTGAATAATTGTCATTGAATTAACCTAATTTTTCCTAGGTTTAATGTTGTAATGTGTTGTACACATTCACATTTAATCTTGGGCCCCTTTTTTAATAAAATGTACTTAATTTGTACCCTATTTAAGGTGTTGTAAAGTGTTGTAAAAAACTTTCACACTTATCTAGTGTCCTTTTAATTAATTGTGGTTAATTTTGGAGTTAATTAGCCCCTTTAATTCAAATTTAAGCCTTATTTGTGACACCTCCCAAAGATCTATCCCAACACCCATAATTCAAATTACATAACATTCAATTGGGAAAATTTGATGTCCTAAAAATTAGTGCTAGGACCCATTCACCCTAGGTGGTGAATGGGTCCTCTCTCTATAGGAGCCCCCTTTTCTAGTAGATTCTACATGGGTTTCTGATCTTCTTTCATTCCTCGAAGGTAAGGTCCTGGAAAGTAGTGTCAGGACCCATTCACCCTAGGTGGAGAATGGGTCCTCCCTTAATGAGGACCCCCTTTTTGAATTTCATTTTGGCGGGAATTTAATAATGTTTGTTTCCAGATCTGATGTCGGCTTCAATTGTTTGATTTTCAGGGCTAATCTCTTAATTTAGTATAAATATGGGGTTAATTCACATAGTTTCATCCTAAGAAATCCTATAAATTTGATGTGACTTCATGAGATCAAGAACAAGAGCATTATAGAGCATTTCAAAGAAATTTCAAGTCAGATTATCAAGAGTTTATTGCATCAATTAAAGATCCTATCATCATGTCAAGGGTTTGGTGCATTCATGCATGTTGTTGAGCTAAGATAGTTGATGTAGCATTGAATATCTATCGCAAGCATTTTTTCACATCTATTTAAGATCAAGATCTACGTTCTTCATGGCCACTTCATGTTAGATTGCAAATTTATACTTCAAGACAACATCCAAGGTATCAACATTGCATCATTTCATGTTCATGATTCAATTTTATTATTTCATCATTTGGTTTAATTACCTACAAGGGGTTTGACTTAGGAAAACCCCTATTCACTAACAATCAACAAGTTGTTCTTCCCTTGAGTGTGTATTTACATATTTATAGGTTGAAGATCAAGTGGAGAAGAAGTTTAGAGAAAATTTGTCAAAGTTGTCAAGTTTCAAGATTGACCTTCATAGTGCAAGAATAAAGAATTGAAGCTACAAAATTTATCATAGGTTTTTATGAGTTGACAATCAGGGATTTGAGAATGCATAAATCAAGGAAAATAACCTAGATCTCACTTTCAAAAACCCTAATAAGGACCCATTCGCCACTAAAGGAGAATGAGTCCTTTGTGCCCTAAAACATGCTTCTTGCAACATGGTACACACCATTTTAAGCTCTAAAAACTCCCCTCATAGTGGCTATAACAGTTACGGTCAATTTTTTATTATTATTTGCATCTTTTGGCCCTCATAATTGCATGTTTTGTGGTGATTAGTGTGGAAAAACTTAGTGATTCCTCATCTTGACCCCAATCATTTTGGTGGAGCCCTATTTTCATGTAATCATTAATGGGTAAAAGAACAAAGTTGTGTCACACTTTGACCAACTTATCAGCACAACTGAATTTAAGTATTTCTAACTAAAAATCAATTTTGGTCAAACATATGATCTAGTAAGATTCATTCTAGCTAAGTTAGATGCTTCCACAACTTTTACAACTAAAATTGTTGGCTAAAAATGTATGGAGCACCACTTTGAGTCCAATTTACCAAAAAAATTAAATTATTTGAAAAACTTGAAGTTTTAATAACTCCTACTAATGTAAACAACATTTTTTGAAAAATATAAAAATACCCTTTTGTAGATCCATAAGTGTAGTTTTTAAAAATATATTTATTTTAATAGTTTAATTATTTTTTATATTTTATATTTAATTTTTACTAAAATTAGGTTTTTAGCACAAAATATTAGGTTGATTAATATGCCAAGGAAAAATACTAAAACTTATTAAAAAAATTGAAAAAAATATGATGCACTAGATAAAAAAATCTATTTTAAGATGGTATAATTTTGTTTCCATTTTAGATAAATATTTAATATGAAAGTTGACGTCCGATGAAAACAGTTGTTTTTTGGTTCACGCACATTTTAATATTTATTTAAAAATATATATTTATCAAAATAGGAAAAAACTATATCCATGCACTAAAATTTCAAGTTATAAATACACACAAAAAATTTGAAAGAAAAAAAATAAAATTTACTATAAAAAGTTTGATGTCCCATGCAACTTCATTTTTCAGCATTTTATCAGCAACTAAATTATAGTTTTAATTTATTAAAAACTAGTTTAAAATAATTTTTTATATTTTAAAAAATACAAACATAAAATATACTAGAAAATACATATTTCACTAGTTTACATCATTTCAAAATTCAAAACATATATGCCACTTTTTAGTGATTCAAGTTTAAAAATTGGATCAGCGTTGGCCGTTTCCTTTATAAAGTGTGACACAGCTTTGTGCTTTTACCCTAATGGTGAACCCGACCTATTGAACATTACAATTTTCTGATTTTGAAGTCTTTTATTGCATCCTAGATTAGATCTTGCACTCATTTGCATTTCATTTGCATTGAATTAAGATCTCATTTAGGGTTTCTTGCATTGCATTCAAAATTGCATCTCATCTAGGGTTTAGATTTACATTGTTTTGTATCTTTCTAAAACTGAAAAAATACAAAAACAAATCAGTCATTGTGCATATCATTTAGATCTCATTAATTTACATTTGAAAATCAAAACAAAATTGCATTTCAACATAGGTCTTTGCATTCATCTTTTCATTGCATTTTCACATTGCATTTCTAGAAACTTTGAAATTGAAACTCACTGCCTCAAATTTGGAACTGAAAGACAATAATGAAAGCTTGAAAATCATTCAAAAATATTTTAAAATACCTAACCAGGACCCATTCACCTTTACTGGTAAATCAGTCCCTAGACAAGTCTAACCTGAAGCTTTTGGCATCTAAAAAGTCATTAAAAATCACTCTGAAATCAATAGAAACATCTCAAGAAAAAATAACTAGGACCCATTCGTTCTTACTACCGAATGAGTCTTTGTTAGCTACAAATTTGCACTTTTTGGAAATTAAAATCTTAGTTTTAGGCTTCTTTTTTCTGCTATTACTTTCCTATTTCATTTTCTTGATTTACCATTTCATTAAATTCATTGCATTTAGTTTAAATGGCTTCATTTTAGTGCATTGTGAAAATTCAAAATTACATCTACAACATTTTAGTTTTAGTTTATTACATTGTGTAATTAGTAAACTACTATGTTTATATCTAAAATTCTAAAAATGGATAACTGTTTAAGCAATTTGTGGAAATCCTTGTTCTCCTTGGTTAATATTTCAAGTTGTGTTTTTAGCAGACCCTAATGAAATTGAACTTACTCATGCTCACACAACTCCTAATGCATGTCCTCCTCATGATGTTGACATTATTGGATAAGATGATGACAACATGAACAACTTCATAAATGATTTCCTTAACAACCTTGAGAATAATGCATCCTTCTACCGATCCATTAAAAAACCAACACAACTTGATATGTTTGGTCTTTTACATCCTAAAATTGAGCCACAAGCTAAGCCTAAGTTCCCTAACATAGGTGAACCTAGCTCCTCTAAACAAGCAAACATTTAACCATCCTATGTTAATAAAATAACCAACACATCATTTAACCTTGAAGAGACATATGGAAAAGGATTTACGATCTTAAGCAAACAAGGATATGATACAACTTGAGTGAACATGAAATTCATCAACTCCTAGAACATATACCAACTGAAGATACTAAAGGGTTAGGATATCAAGATCCCCCTCCTGACATAAGTGTTATCCTTCCTAAAGAACAACCAATGTTTTGTAGCGATGGTAGGATTTTCTAAGATCCTCCTTCGAACACAAATTTCCTCCTTCCTAAAGAGCAACCAATTCCTCCTAATGACAATGATAAAGAAAACAAGGTCATCTCGAGTTCTTCTACCCTATATACACCTAGAGAAATCAGTGAATCTAGCAAGTGTAGAAGGCCTTACAAACTAAAGAAACTTCAATTCCCCTATTCACCAACTAAAATTGAAAGGAATTTATAGATACTTCTACATAATGGACTTATAACATTACCATCCATGTGAAAAATTCCAAAACTATATCCTAAAGATGAAAATCTTCCACATTGTCGATACCATAGAACTCTTGGACATAGTACCAATTATTTTCATGCTTTACAACACATATTTAAACAACTTGAAATCATAGAAATAGTCCCTTAAAGCATGTATTTTTCTCCTTTCGATGTAATAGTTGTAGGATCTCAAACATTCTCACTATTACATATTTTTACACTTATTGCAAGATCATTATCTTTGATGCAAGGAGCTTATTCCCATCATTCTTTCCTCGCGCTAAGTGGGGGAAAGAATTTGATAGCCTTCCCCTAGTTTGGCACTTTCTCTTGTCCCTTTAGCTAGTTTTTTTTCTTATGTTTATACCAACCAAGATTTGGATGTGGATGACCTACTTTAGGTTGAATAGCATGTGCCTAAATAGTCTTTTGGTATTTCATGTTTCTTTATGTGATTGTATGTGTGTAAAGTGATCCCCTGTGATGTTTCATTTGATGTATCTCTCTCTTTGTGGCATTCCTCTTTATGTACCTTTCATTCTTCTATATGTCATAATCTTTTTCATTTGTCTTGTGCTTTCCTTTTGGGGATGGTGCAAGGTGTCGAGACATTTATGTCTCTTCCATGTTGACCCAAAAGCTTTTCTTTATATTTTTAATTTGTCTTGTGTTTTTCTTTTTGGGAGGCATCGAGACATTTATGTCTCTTCCATGTTGACCTGAAAGGATTTTTATTCTCTTTCACTCTCTTTGTGCCATTCTTCTAGTTCTATGAGTATTTGGGGAATGATGATAGTTTCGTTCTCTATGAAAAGATTGTAGCAAGACATACTGACCCCCCAAATCCATAGATCCCTTATGTATTTGTGGGGGAAACCCTTCCTTCCTATTTAATGATGCAACTTATTTCATAAACATATGGCTTGGCATAGGGTTTTCCAAGGAAAACTCCCATGTATTAGGAAAAACATTTGGCCACTTTAAAGCAATTGCTCATAGTAATGGTGTAGCAACCACTTTAAAGTGGGGGCATACATCGATGACATCTTTCAAAAAAATTTCATGGCGTGATTTTTCTTTTTCCTTGTGATGTGTCCTCTTCTTGATGGTGTCATTGGGTTTGATGTCCTCCAAGAGTGTATGATCTACCACCATGGCATGATGTGAATGAGGCATCCCACCAGTGCTAATCTAACACCCTTGACTTGTCCTCTCTTGGATACATTAGGCACAATGCTCCCTAAGAAGAAGACCTTACACAAATAAAGTAAAATCCCCTTTAACAAAAAAAACCTACATACATAACATTACAAAAGCATTTACAAATAGTATTACATTGTGGTGCCTTATCGAAATTTTCAGGAGGATAACTTCAGTATGGTATGAGAGGATAATATGATTCTCTCATTTTCCACCTCATTGGGATAACTCACCTAGTGGACAGACTAAGGTTCCACTACCCCAGAGTGAGCATGCACATATTTTGGGACAACTCAACTAGTGGACAGACTGAGGTTCCACTACCCCAGAGTGAGCATCGTATGTTACGGACAAACAACCCCATTCCATATTGTGTTGGAATGTTTGTACTTGATCCTTTTGTTTTTGTTTATTTTCCTTGGCCTTTTGCAGGGTATGATTATGTATCTTTATTATTGCTATATACTTAAGTGTCCTGAATGTCTACTTTAATGTGAGTTCAAATGAAATGACATCATCCTCTCACTAAAGTGGGGGAAAAATGTAGTAATGAAAAAGTATCCCTTTCCTTACTTGATTTGGGAATAATTGTCATTGAATAAATCTAATTTTTCCTAGGTTTAATGTTGTAATGTGTTGTACACATTCACATTTAATCTTGAGACCCTTTTTAATAAAATGTACTTAATTCATACCCTATTTATGGTGTTGTAAAGTGATGTAACACACTTTCACACTTATCTAGGGTCCTTTTAATTAATTATGGTTAATTGGAGTTAATTAGCCCCTTTAATTCAAATTTAAGTCTTATTTGTGACACCTCCCGAATATCTATCCTGACACCCATAATTCAAATTACATAACATTCAATTGGGAAAATTAGAGGTCCTAGAAATTGGTGCTAGGACCCATTCGCCCTAGGTGTCGAATGGGTCCTCTCTCTATAGGACCCCCCTTTTTTGGTAGATTCTACATCGGCTTTTTATCTTCTTTCATTCCCCAAAGGAAAGGTCCTTGAAAGCAATGCCAGGACCCATTCACCCTAGGTGGTGACTGGGTCCTCCCTTAATGACAACCCCCTTTTTTAATTTCATTTTGGCAAGAATTTAATAATGGTTGTTTCCAAATCTAGTGTTGGCTTGAATTGTTTGAATTTCAGGGATAATCTCTTAGTTTAGTATAAATATGGGGCTAATTCACATAGTTTCATCCTAAGCAATCCTAGCAATTTTATCTGACTTCATGAGATCAAGAGCAAGAGCATTATAGAGCATTTAAAATGAATTTCAAGGCAGATTATCAAGACTTTATTACAACAATTCAAGATCCTATCATCATGTCAAGGGTTTAGTGCATTCATGCATGTTGTTGAGCTAATATAGTTTATGTGGCATTTTTTCACATCTATTTGAGATCAATATCTACATTCTTCATGGCCACTCTATGTTAGATTGCATATTTATACTCCAAGACAACATCTAAGGTATAGACATTGCATCATTTCATTCTCATGCTTCAATTTCCTTATTTCATCATTTGGTTTAATTACCTACAAGGGGTTTGACTTAGGAAAACCCCTATTCACTAACAATCAACAATTTTTTCTTCCCTTGAGTGTGTATTTGTAGATTTACAAGTTGAAGATAAAGTGGAGAAGTTTAGAGAAAAATTGTCAAAGTTTTTAAATTGCAAGATTGGCCTTCATAGTGCAAGAACAAAGAATTGAAGCTGCAAAACTTATTATAGGTTTTCAAGAGCTGAAAACTGTGGCCAAGGATTTGAGAGTGAAAACCTCAAGGAAAATAACCCAAATCTCAGTTTGAGAAACCCTTAAAGGGACCCATTTGCCACTATAGGCGAATCAGTCATTTTTTCCCTTAGAATAGGTTTCTTGTAGCAAGATACACACCTTTTTAAGCTCTAAAAACTCCCCTCATATTGGCTATAATAGTTAGGGTCAATTTTTTTATTATCATTTGCATCTTTTGGCCCTCATAATTGCATGTTTTGTGGTGATTAGTGTAGAAAAACTTAGTGGTTCCTCATCTTGACCCCAATAATTTTGGTGGAGCCCTATTTTCCACCCAATCATGTATATATATAAAAAATAGAGGCATACACATCCAAGACTAATAACTATAACTACCAAGTGTATGTAGGATTTTTACCTACTTGGTAAATACTTGTAGTGTAGAAAAATGGATTCCTTAACATTTTCAAACTTGCTTGGGCCCTCCTTGTGGATTTCGGCTTAATGTTTCCTTGATTTAATGTTGTAATGTGGATGACACATTCATATTAGGTCTTGGGCCCTTGTGAGCTAATGGATTTTAATGGTACCTTGCTAAAGTGTTGTAAAACACTTTTCTAGGGTTTTATCAAATAATTAAACATAATAAACCTATTTTTAATCAAAATCAACATTAATCATGCCTTATTTGAAATTTTGTAAAGTGTTGTAACACAATTTCACACTTTTATAGGCTTGTAATTAATAATTGGTCTTTCTTATGCTTTAATTGGCCCTATTTTGCATCGACAAGTCTCATTTATTGCATCTTTTTGAGGATAATCCTGACAACAAACAGTAACCAATCATAATTTAGGTGTTTTTGGATTGTGTGGCCCAGATTTCAGGATATGGGACTCATTCACCACCATGGGCGAATGGGTCCCACCTAGATCTCTTAGCCCCGAACCTGTTTTCACACATTTCTAAGCAATTTCCATTTTTGGTCAAATACATTATGCCTAATGGGACTCATTTTCCACCTTGGGTGAATGAGTCTCGTGTGGCCCAAATTCAAATTTAATTCAAATTTTCGATGAGATTTTATTCTCCTAGATTTGATCTCGGCTTATAGTGTTGCAATTTTGGGAACTCGCATAATCAAGTATAAATACAAGGTTCTTTAACTCATATTCTCACCTAGCATTCAAGAGAGTTCACAAGAAAATTTGAGCATTCACAAGATCATTCAAGAGAATTCAAGGGTAGATTATCAATTATCTTAGAACAACATTCAAGTTCCAATCATCATGTCAAAGATTTCATCTATCATGTTTGTTATTGTGCTAACAATTGTGATGCAGGGTTTGTGATTCAAGCAAGTGTTTCAAGCAAGATCAATATCATTCAAGAAAGAGTCAAGAACCACATCCATTGCAGCCATTTTGAGCATATTTGCAACATCTTATTGCTAGGGTTTGGTGAGTTGCAACATTGCTATTTGTCCATTCATCATTCTCCATTTATATTTTCTTTCATTTCAAGGATTGATTTCCAACAAGGGGTTTGACCAAGGCAAACCCCTATCCACTAACCCAAAAAAAAATTTCCCTCTCCTTTGTGTGTGATTTATAGGTCTAGGTTGTATATTTCCTAAGGATAAAGATTGGAGAAAAGTTTCAAATCATCCAAAGTTGTCAAAGTTTTCATTAAGCCTTGGAGAACATTGGAGAAGACCTACAGGTTGCAAAATGGAGATTCAGATTCGAAAATCAGTCAAGAAGAGTAGAGAAGAAAAGGAAGAGCTATATTAGCTTTGAAATTTGTAGAAAATCTCAAATCTAGACTAATTCGTCACTTCTTGTGAATGAGTCCTAGTTCCAGTACATTTTTAGGATTTTGCAGATTTGGATACCCTTTTGGTAGATTTTTGTTCCTGCATAGTTTCCTAGAAATTGTATTGATTCACCCAACTTCGTGAATGATTCACATTCAGCCTTGACAGTATATTTTCTAGTGATTCAGACCTCCATAGTGATTTAGACCTCCATTCAACCATCTTCCATTTCCTAGGTAAACACTTTTTGTTTTGCAGTTTTCTATGTTGTTTCACTTGCATTTCTAGGTCATTTAGAGTTAGTTTGCATTCAATTAAGGTTTTTCATTGCGTATTACATTTCATTATCTTTTGAAAGTTTCAACTTGGTGGTGAACCCCTCATTAGATCATTTTTAGTCCCTAGAACATCCCTCTTGTAATATTTCTTTCTCCTTTGCAAAGAAATCTCAAGGGTTTGTTCTTGAGTGAAATTTAGCGAAAGTTGCCCCTTTCTAGGCCCTAAATCCATCAAGGGTGGAGAAAGGAAAATCCACTTTTCAACATTTCATTTTGGTGAACCTACATTTAGAATACCTTCTTTTATGATTTGGAGTGCATTACCTTGTTTGCATTAACATTGCATTAGGATTTGCATTGGTTAACTTACATTCTAGGGTTTTAAATTTTGCATTAGTGAAAGCTCATTTAGCTTGCATTTTTCATACAATTTCATTGAAAATAATTCCAATTTTGTATTTGCATCTCAAAAATAGATTAGAAAACATAAAAAGCATAAAATTCAATTCAAAAATTCTAAAAACTTTCAAAAAAATCATCACTAAGACTCATTCGCCACCCTGGTTGAATCAACCCCTCTACATATTCTGCATTGCATTTTTTGGCATTTATAGTTAATTTTTTGAGTTTTTGTTTGCCAATATTGCTTTTCTATTTCAATTCTAGAATTTTAGTTATAAGCATTTCTTTGTTCTTAGCTTACATTGCATTTTCATTCACCCCGCATTCAATAGATTTTGTATGAGTATTTGGTGTCCTATTTCTAATACTATAGTGAGGTGAAGTTTGAGACTCGTGTCATACTACGATAGCACAATCGTTATGGATCTTGGGTTGTCTAGCTCTTTCACTCCCGGTATTGACATTAGTACACTAGATATGGGCAATACCTTTAACAACTCTTTTCCATCAAGTAGCATGCTAGTTGAATCAAGGAATGATAGTGTCCCACAAGAAACATAATTCACATTCATGAGGAGCTAGCACACTTACAAAATCAAGTGCAAAATGACAACATTTCAACTACTTCCATCCCTACTATAGATAACATTCATCGCATGCTTGAAAGTGAAGAAGGGCTTGACCTTGGGAAAAACATAGTTCAAATCTTTGGAAAACATCTCCCCCCAAGCACTACTTGTCGTTTTCCAACAAGAAATGTTACAAGTAAAGGAGGAACTCAAATTCCTCCCCTACAACAATAGCCTTAATACCTACCTATACCAACCCTCAAGTCACAACAACAATGCAACAAGTTAGTAATTTGATTCCTTCCTTGGGTATTCCTTCTAGCATCCCTCATTCCTATGTGGCATCGCAAGTTATATCTCCTACCACTTTACCACCTATAAGCATTCCATTCACTTTCCCTACAAACACATACACTCCTTCCCCATGTTCACTTCCATCTCATAACAAAAAAAATGACCCTCTCATAGCCCAACTCTTCCAAACTATTTCATCCCTTCAAAAATAATTTTTCACCATAAACCAAAATCAAAATGGCCTAGCTACATATTATGTCAAAAGCAATCCATTATCCTTGGAGATATTGTGAACACCGATGTCACAAGGTGTAGAGGTGTCTAGATTTGAGAAATATGGAGGGAAGGGAGATCCTTCTAACCATGTTAATTCCTATACTACCTTATGTAGTGACTTTGTCCTTGATGATAAACTGTTGGCAAAGATTTTAACTAGGTCCTTGAAAGATACCACTTTGGAATGGTTTTCTTCATTACCGAACAACTCAATTCATTCATTCAATGAACTTGTTGATGCATTTGTAAACCAATTCCGACTCCCAAGATGACCTTGGCCGATTTGATGAGATGCAATCAAAAAAAGGAAGAAAATATAACTGATTTTATCTCATGCTATCAATCACTTTATTCCCAAATCCATGTCAAATTCCCCGACCCTCACCTTCAAAATATTTTCATAAAAAAATTGCACAGTAAAATTCAAGACAAGCTTACCATGATGAAATTCCCATCCTTCATGCATTTGTGTACTGCCCTCCGTGATTATCAAAATTTGGTTAGTAGTCGAGATACAAAGTCCACTTCTAGCCAAATTGAGAAATCTAATTCTGTAAACTAAAACAATTCCCAACCTTTTAGGAAACAGAATATAGGGTTCCTTCAATTCAATCCCCCTCAACAAACAACTCAACATGCCAATAACCAAGTAGCTAATGTCAAAGCCACGGTAACCTTTAGCTATGGAGACCAAAAAAGAGAATTCACTCTCTTGCCTGATACCCTTCATAACATAATGACTCAACTTTTAGAACAACAAATGATTACCTTACCTGTCGTCAAAACACCCAACCCTAATAGGCCCTTACCCCCAATCTTCAAATCAAATGCTTATTTCCACTATCACTAACAAAATAGACATAACACATAACATTGAAAGAGTCTTAAACATCTTGCGCAAGATCTCATTGATTTCGGTCATTTTTCTGTTGGAGGTGTTAGCAATCAAGGAAATAAATCTATTGCCCCTCCTAACCAGAACTTGCAAATTTTCACCAACCCAATGCCAAAACATAACATTTCATTTGTCAAAGCTAGCAACAATACAAATAATGATGTGATGAATTTTGACAAAGATGATGATAATAATGATTCTATTCAACATGATAATATCACTAATAAGCCTATCGATGAAATGGTGGGGGTGATAGATTTCATTCAACATAAGGGCTAAACTAAGAGTCCTCTTGAAATTGTTTTCTCCTCTAAGGATATAATTAAACATGTACCTAATGGTCCTCTCTATATAGCTGGTCATATCTATGACAAGATCACTAATGGGATACTAATAGATCCCACCTGTGGAGAGAATGTGATCACTGAGGAATTCTTAATTTTGCATGAGCTCTAGCAAGATATATACGATAAACCTGAAGCATGGATCAAGACACAATGGTTTTTCTTTCCCTACGATTGGATTGATCACCTTAACATTGCAAATAGGACCAAAAATGTTAGATGCCACATTCTCCATCATCCCACAATCAGAACAATTTCATGTGAAGCTAGGCCACCCATGGCTTCGCTCCATGAAATTTGTCCCTTCGGTTATGCATACATGTTTAAAGTTTCCCTTTGATAATGAAATATTCATTGTTCACCACAGTGGCTTCAACCCTTTGTCATCTAAAGGAATTTTTTCCTTAGATTCCTTTTGGCCCAAACCCATGGAACCTATAAAGCCACAAGAAGAATTCTTTTTCATATCCTACCAAATATTCTAAGCAAAGAAAATAGCTTAACTATCTCTCTGAAACTTGTCCCCACCCAACTCTAAGCCTACTATCCTTCACAAAACCATGCTTGAACCTGAAGAAGTCCAAAACAACCAAGACTATTCAAATTAAGACAAAACCTTCACCTACATCATACAAGCAACCAAGAGAAAATGAAAACAACCCCATCACACCTCCTAGAATAAAACAGGTTTACAAAGTCAGAGAGAAAGTGGTCGAAAAACCCACGGTGGTTTCTTCCATTCCTCCCCTTAGGGAAGAAAAGAAACCTATGGTTAATCAACCCACTCCTACACAAACATGACTTGAAAACAAAACTAAAAGAAACAAAGGTGCTAGAGAGTATAGGCATAGATGTTGTTCCCTTACTCACAGGTTACATGACAAATTAAAAAAAGAAAATCAAGATCCAAACCTAACTGAAGCAATGCATGATGACTATACCATTGCCCCGAAACAAAACAATCCAATACAACAACCACAATAGGAGTTGAACTCTTCTATGGACATTATCCTTCGACCTCCTGTTGTGATTAATTTGGATGACAATGACGAGACTGCTAAAATTGGCAAAGAGGTGCACAATGAATTGAATACATTGTTTTACTCTTTCATGAGCTTAGATGAAAAATCTCCTACAAAGAGTGTTGAACCTCTTACTTCTCCTAGTTCGACACTTGCTCTTGTCCCTTTGGCTAGTTCCCCACCTTTGGTATACAACGAACATGATTGGGAGGTGGATGACCTGCTCATAGGTTGACTTTCCTGTGCCTTACTAGTCTGTTGCACTATTTTTTTTTTCTCTTGTGTGATTATATGTGTGTAATGTGATCCCTCGTGATGTTCTAGTTGATGTTCTCTTTCTTTGTGACATTTCTCTATTCACCTAACTTATCTCCTGCTTTCTGTTTCATCTCTTTTTCTTTTATTCTCAGGTTTCTTTTTGTGATGATGCATGTTGTCTCATGTCCTTTCCATGTTTCAATTCAAAAGGCTTCTTCTTTTCCTTTTATTTTTCTTTTTGTCTTAGGTTTTCCTGAGTGACACAGTCACATTCATGTCTCTTCCATGTTGACCCAAAAGGTTTTTCTTTGTTTTTGCTCTCTTTGTGTCATTCTTCCAATTCTATGTGTATTTTTGGGATGATGACAATTCTAATCTCTCTAAAAACATTGCAGCAAAGAACATACTAACCCCAAATCCATAGATCCCTTATGTGTTTGGTGTTTTCTTTTTCTATTACATGACACATCTTTACTTGGAAACACATGACTTGGCGTAGGGCTTTCCAATTTGGCTCTCATGTCTTCCTTTTCTTTTTGTAATTTTCATTTGCTACTTTAAAGTAATTTCTCACAGTACGATGTTTAGAAATTCCTTTAAAGTGGGGGCATACATTGGCATTATTCTTTTTCATTTTCCTTTTTCATGGTTCTTGGTGTAGTTTTCTTACTTTATACGATGTGTTTGTCACTTTGTGGATGACATTGGGTGTGATTTCCTTCAATAGCATTATTTATCTTAGCATATTACATTCCTCGTAGTGGCTTGATGTGACACACTGCATCCCATAAGTTGTGAATTTTCTATTTTTTGAGTGGTCCTCTCTTGGAGGCATTCGGCACAATTTTCCCTAAGTTAAAGACCTTGCATGAACTAAGCAAGACTCCTTTGAATATTCTTTGCATGTTGCATTTTTCATTTGTTGTTATATGGCCACCTTGAATAACACAACTTGCATGCCTTTAGAGCCATCTTGTTTGTTCATGAGCTCCAAGCATATCAAGTTTTTCTTGTCTCATGAAGCTCAAAAATCATTTTTATGTGGTGCCTTATTAAAGTTATCAGGGGGTATAACTTTGGTATGTTTTGAGCAGGAATCTCGATCGAGGCATGACTTCCCCATAGCCACTTGTGTGTGTGTGAGTGCATAACAACCATGAGTGTATGTGTCTCACCTTTTAGGACTTCTCACCCAACGAACAACTAGGAGTTTTTTAATCTTAAAGTGAGTATGCATTCTTTTTTCTAACAAACATCCTAGATCTGATCCACATTGGGATGGACAAATGGTCAAAGATTGATCCGATTCTCTTTTATCTTTTACCTTTTATCTCTTTCATCTCTGACAGTGTATGCTTGTGCTTTTTGTTGATCTTTACATCATTCTCATGTGTGTTCTTTTATTCCTATGTTGGTTTTCCATGGGATCTTGATCCTGGGGGCTTGATCACCCCTTTGGATTGTTGTCATCTCATCTTATTAACATTGGCACATTTCAACCCCTCTTGATGCACGCTTGTCTACTTTAGTGTGAGTTTCAAGCAAATTCATCCTCTCACTAAAGTGGGGGCTAAATGTAGTGTAGAAAAATGGATCCCTTAACATTTTCACACTTGTTTGGGCCCTCCTTGTGGATTTTGGTTTAATTTTTCCTTGATTTAGTGATGTAATGTGGATGACACATTCGCATTAGGTATTGGGCCCTTGTGAGCTAATAGATTTTAATGGTGCCTTGCTAAAGTGTTTTAAAGTGTTGTAACACACTTTCACACTTTTCTAGGGTTTTATCAAATAATTAAACATAATAAACCTATTTTTAATCAAAATCAACCTTAAAGTGGTGTAACACACTTTCACACTTTTCTAGGCTTGTCATTAATAATTGGGTTTTCATGTGCTTTAATTGGCCCTATTTTGCATCCACAAGCCTCATTTATTGCATCTTTTTTAGGATAATCCAGACACCAATTAGTAACCAATCATAATTTAGGTGTTTTTGGCTTGTGTGGCCCATATTTGGGGATCTAGTACTGGGTATGTGCAGGATCATGATGGGCCAAAAAGTGGCAATATGATGGGTATTTGTAGGGTATGTGGCTGACGACTTTTTTTTTACCAAAAATTGATGAAATGAAAAGGGTTTTTAAAGGAAATTCTAAGATTTCCACCAATATAAATTATGCTTTATTTTTAATTTAATAAATAATTATAATTATTCATTTTCTATTTGAATTATGATTAAAGT